>PYAF01004288.1:617746-653891 GCA_007407185.1 Glycine tomentella | reverse complement strand
ATTATAGCCATTGGATCAAAGTTGTGTTGGAGAAATCTTAGCCATTGGATGAGAAGTTGGCCAAGTATAAATAGGTGTAGGATTTGCTCATTTGTATCAAGCCATAAAATCAAGTTCAAGTAATAAAATCTCTCTTCTCCAAAATCTTTCTACTCTTCCAGAAATCCTTTAGCCTAAAAGCCTCTCTCCAAATATTAATGGCAATCCTCTTCCAACAGTATGCTAGTTTGAGTTCGTAGCAGGCATGCTTTACTTGTAATATCTTATGAAGATCACATAATTATATTTCAATTTTATGAGAGAGAGAGGTTTCCTATTTTGGTTGTTTAATTTTGTAACATTAGAGAAGGAAGGAAAAATGGAGCAATGAATGTATGAATTAAGATGCTTAATTTTTGTTTTCCTCCAGACTGGTAATATCTTCAAATGGTTCAAGGTTTGAAGAGTATTCAATTAATAAAGAACAATCAGTCACTAGCATATTGGCTGTAAAACCAACTACATGATCATGTGAAAAATGGCGCTGCTGTTTGAGTAACAGAAATCACAAACCGTTTATGTTTATCGTATATGGAAATGGGGTCTCCCTCATATGAGTGATTCAGTTGTGTGATTCACAAAGACTTCTATGGATGAAATTCGATCTCGTGTCAGACCATGTTTCAGTGACTACCATGCACTAAGTAGGGGTGGTTCATAAAGATCTTGGAGCCAGATAATATTAAAGTGGTTCAGGTTCACAAGGAATTCTATTTTTCAGTGACTTCTATTTTCTTCTTTATTTCTCCTTTACGTCAATCATTTAATTTAGACTATGTTTCTTCTCTTCCTGCCTCTTTAGAAAGTAGCTATTTTTCATTGAACTTAGCTGTAAAATAAAGAGTTAATTGTTTTATTTTAATTTGGTACATTAAGAATTATTTGATTTACTCTAAAAAAATAGAATTATTTAATTTAAATCAACATATTTTTAGCTAATTAATTTCTTTTCAAAATTATTTTCAGATAGATTCATATAGAGAAAATTTAAGAAAAAAGTTCTTGTAGGAAACTTCTCATTCATATATATATATATATATATATATATATATATATATACACACACACTTGCCAAGTAAGATAATAAAAATGGAGGGAGAGAATATCTTCAAGGTAAGAAACTATGTTACAACAAATGCTAAAGTTTAGTCTACATCTATGTCAGTTTCATCTTCATGGGATTAATTAGCAACTATTCAAGCGAGAAGTGGTATCAATGAACACAGCTTCTCCACAAGGAATTGTGAGACCACCCCTTGGATGGTCATACCCAAATTCTTCTTCAGCTTGACTCAACAAACCTTGAAATAAAGGTTGGCTCAAGTATGATATGGGGATCACAAAACGCTTCATTTTCTCTCCAACATAAACTGCAAGATAGCCTTTTGGCACGTCAATGGCTTTTGAAGATGCTTGATTTGCAGCAAGGGGTGCCTTTCTGATACCAGGTAAACGAAAACCCATTGTTATATGCGTTGATTCTTGGGAAGAGAAAGTTGAAAATAGAGACTTGTAAATAAGATGCTAGTTTTTGAAATTCAAATGCTTTAGGATGTGAATGATTTTTGTTGTCCTCTATGCTTGCAACCATGAACATATATAGATGAAAAAAATTTCTAGATATTGTTGGCTACTTGAATGATTGAGGGAGTAGGGCTATGACATAAGAGTCATGGGACCAGCAGGAAGACAAAGGGCATACGGTGTTGCCTTGAAATACTTTCTCAGGGATGAAAGTGACATGTTATAGTAGATCGTATGAGTCGTCCCACCTTCCAAAGTGAATCCACTTGAAATAAAGTAGATGTATGTTAACAAACTTCACAAATATAATGGTCTATGATCTCTCACTATCTGTTGCCTTATAATTCATCACCCAGAACCATCCAGCTGTACTTCAACATACGTTAGGCCACGTGAAGAAAACATGTCCAAAGCATGTTTCAAAATATATGGAATCCAATTAATGCATGAACAGACCTTAGGTTCTCAATTAGGCACATCCCATTTGGTTACATGCATGTGGAAGCATTATGCTGGCCATTGTTTGAGAAGGTGGGGTTAGACCCTATTTTATGCTTGATAGAAGTACTGAAGACTACTCCATGCACGTACGTGATATCTCATATGTGCCCCTCCTTCCTTTAACAGCCACTTTCTCTGGAATTTGGTTTCTAAAGAATCTTAAAAGCTATATATACGTACACTCTCCTTTGAGTTCACAAACAACCCAAGCCATTTGCATCCTCAAGCATCCACATTTAGGTTCAGTCTCTAAATTTTAAATTGTTCTTCTTCCTTCAAAACAAGCACAAAAAATGGGTTTCCGTTTACCTGTTATTCGACGAGCATCATACGCAGCTTGCCAAGCAGCTTCAAAATCTTTGGAAGTCCCAAAGGGCTATCTTGCAGTGTATATTGGAGAGAAACAGAAGCGGTTTGTGATTCCCATATTCTACTTAAACCAATCTTTATTCCAGGATTTATTGAGTCAAGCTGAGGAAGAGTTTGGATATGATCATCCCAAGGGAGGCCTCACAATTCCTTGCAGTGAAGATGTCTTCCAACATATAATTTCTCGCTTGAATGGACAGTAAATCTCAAACTATAGGACACTGACATAGACTAGTTTAGACAATTTGTACAATAGGCATCTTCCAACTTGTAACAATTGTTACCAATTTTTGAGTAATGACAACGAATTCAGTTGCCAAGTTTTTCTGTTTATCAATTATGATGTTCAGTTGTTCACTTCTCCCTTCAATTAGAATGGTAGAGAGAGTATTAAATGATTGCTTGCTGGAAAATAAAATAAAATTAAAGACTTGATTGTTCTTATAAATTCCACGGCATAACAAATGATGTACTTCGCAGTCAGGGAAGGACAGAGCTAATAGCATGTTACAATGGCCAAAGAGAAACATTAATTTATTTTGGACCGCTTTGAAATATTTTTAAGTTTTATACACACATGTAAAATTAAAATTCATGATCCCAATCATACAAGAGATTTCGCCCCAGCCAGTGCAGTTATAATGGACTTAATTTGAAGTTTTATTGTTCCCATTAACTTCAATGGATAACATCCCTGGCTAAAGATTTCTATTATAAAGATTTGTCGGCACAAGAGAAATCTACGAAATCAGAAACGTGGGAAGTGTTTCATTCAACTGCAGAATGCTTTGTTTCTGATATAGAATATTTGCTCATAAAAGACAGAACGAGTTCCTGCTACCTAACAGGTTAATAAGCCACCAGCCAACTTAATTACAAAGCTTAAAACACACTCTAAAATACTTTAATCCGAAAAATACATTAACTACAGCATAAGAGAGAAAATAAAATTACACATCCTAAAACAGAAATTTCAGCAGCTTTAACAAGATTATCGTCTGAAGTCAACATATAATGTCAATTTTATAAGAGAGAAAGATCCCTTATTTTGGTTGTTTGATTTGTTAAACAGACATTATGGTAGGATGAAAAATGGAGCAATGAATATATGGCATAAGATACTTTCTGTTTTAGTACAATGAAAAGCATGAGCAGTATCTCCAAAAGGTTCAATTTTTTAAGAATATTCAATTAATGAAGATCTTCTGTGGCCATAAAACCAACTAATTAACATGCTCATGTAAAAATGTTGCTGCTGCAGCTTGGCTCACAGAAATGACGAATCGTTTATCATAAGGAAATTGGGCCTCCCTCATATAAATGATTTAGTTATGCGGTGCTGGTGTGAAATTATGCAGGTGCAAAATTATCTATTTCAGTAGTGACATGAATTTGAGCTCCTGTTTTTGCTTAGTATATAATTTATGGATGAAATTCAATCTCATTTTTTAGTGACCACTATGTACTAAGTAGTGATGGATCACAAAAAACCTCAGGAATATAATGGTCATTTCTCGCTATCTCTCACTATTACCTCAGGTCCTCACTTAGGCACGTCTCATTTGGTTACATGCGTGTGGAGGCTTTGCGCTGGCCATTGTTTGATAAGGTGGGGTTACACACTTCTTTATGCTTGATAGAAGTACAGAATACAACACCTTGTGATATCTCATCTGTACACCCTCCTTTTAACAGTCAGTTTTCCGGGAATTTCGTTTCTAGAGAATCTTAAAAGCTATATATACGCTATCCTCTGCCTTCACAAACAACACAAGCCATTGGAAGCCTCAAGCATCAAAATTTGGGTTCATTCTCTGTAAATTTGAGATTGTTCTTCTTCCTTCAAATAAACACAAAATGGGTTTCCATTTACCTTCTATTCGACGGACATCATACAACGCTAACCAAGAGGCTTCAAAATCAGTAGAAGTTCCAAAGGGCTATCTTGTTGTGTATGTTGGTGAGAAACACAAACGGTTTGTGATCCCTCTATCATACTTGAACCAACCTTCATTCTCAGACTTATTGCGTCAGGCTGAGGAAGAATTTGGATATGATCATCCCGTGGGTGGCCTCACAATTCGTTGCAGTGAAGATGTCTTCCAACATACAACTTATTGCTTGAAGGGAGAGTAAATCTCACACTTAAAGAGATTGACAAAGATTTGTACTTTGTAGAGACATTTTGTACAATAGGCATTAGGCATCTTCTCTAACTTGTAACGATTATCACCAATTTTTGAGTAATGACAATAGACTCAATTGCTAAGTACTTCCATTTAACAATTACAAATTTCACTTCTCTTAGCAATTAGAACTGTATACAATCTTAGAAAGATGCTTGCTGGAAAAAATAATAGACTTGATTGTTCTCATGAATTCGACAGCATAACAGCCCATGTGCTTCACAGTCTGGGCAGTGATAATAGTATTGTGCCATGGCCAAGAGAAACATCAATTTATTTTGGACGGATTACAAAGATCTTAAAGTTTTATATCCACACACAAAATTGTAGTTCATGTCCCCAATCATACACAAGATGCTGCCCCTGTGAACTTCCTAGGAATGTAACAATGGACTTAGCCCCGCCTTAAAATTACCATATTTGATGATCATTCAACCTTCTCACACAAGACTTGTATATATGATTTTCTGTGTGCTATTATTAACTGATTGGCAAGTGCACCAATTTGTCTAAGTAGTAATAAAACGGTAAGACTGAGTGTCGAGTTCACATGGACATTGATTATACTCAGAATTTATATACATCTAATTGTAAGCAATTAACAAAATAATTTTGGGGTTTTCAAGTGATACTATATGTACATATAAATTCAAAATAAAATAAATTGAAAAACAAATTAAAGGCAAGATGCAAGATTATGTAATATGTTGGGTGTTCAATCTATCAAAACTATTCTTGATGCAATGTTAATGATTTTTCACTATTTAATATTATTTTACATATTAAATTCATCATCTAATTTACTCTAACCATGATCCCTCATATGAAAGAGCCTAAATTACCTAATTTCACTCCTGATCCCTCAACAAGCTACATCAAATAATTTACATTAAGAATAGAGATGTATATTTAAAGCTAAACAATGTCATTCTATCCCTATATGTGAATTGTTTAGATATTATTTTCCAGTTCTCAGAGTATGGACATTTTTCAATGCATAAACTCTCATAACATTACATGCATAAGGATGATCAGATCACAAACATGACAATAGATTCAGAAAAGAATAATAATATGAAAATAACATTAAATCGATAGTGATAATTGTTACATCAAGAGTGTTTAGTTGTTGAACCCCCAACAATGAGTGATTTAGCCTCTCATTGGCATGAGAGACTTACAATAAACAAAAGAAAACAACAATTGATATGAGAGACTTACAATAAACAAAAGAAAACAACAATTGATGAAAGAGAATGGAAGAAAACTGGTAGAATAAGGGGCATAAGCCCACTTCTGTGGAGTGGACTCTTCTCTCCTTTGTGCCTTCAGTTACTCTTTGGCTTCTGGGTGTTATCTGTCTTTGATTGCTCACCCCATTTTTATAATTAAAATTTTGCTTTATTGGACTTTTTTATATTGGCAATGCTCTAAGTCCATATGTGCGCGCTAAGCCCAAATCTTCAATCCATCTTCCCAGTCTTTAATGTGTAATCCTACAAAGAAAATTCAACAAACACATTGTAAATCAACTAATTTTAGCATTTATTGGATAAAAACTCAGGCAAATAAATTCTTATATTTTCAATCACAAAGAAGCATTAAAAGAGGAAAAAGAAGATAATTGTTATGTAATTTAAATGCATAATTTACGTATAAATAACAATTATCAGCTATGTACCATTACTTGATCCCACCATACAACAATGTTTCAATCTCCAATTAAATTATATGTTGCATTGCACTTTGCGTATTCTTCAGAACTCATAAGGATGAGTGGTTCAGGTTGTTATGATAAAGAATCACATTGGTTTTGACTGGAGACATTGTCGTGTACAACCACTGAATTGAATTGAAGCTCCTGTGTACCAGACAGATAATGTGCATATGATTATCAACAGTTGAAGCCATTTCTTTTAGCTGTCATACAGCATGCATACTTTATTATGATTAATCCATCAAGTGACCAAGAGATATGTATGAGTTGAATTTCTTTATGGATTACTACTGATTACTTTATCACTTGCTTATTTTTCATTGATTAACATGGCAGTAGAAACTCAAGAACTTCTCAATACTCTCTGGACTTTAAAAATATTCTGTATGAGCATGCTAATCTGGCTCAGCATTAGTTAAAATATGACTTTGCGAGTTATTTTAGTCTGCCGAAGAATTTTAGACATTTGAGCTCCTGTTTTTGTTTGAAATATAATATATGATCAAGTTCAATCACATCTTTTAGTGATTGTAATCAGCTGTAAAACTTCTTTAAATTTCCATTTTACTAATCTAATTAAGGTTTCTTATTTCAGTATGTTTGCTTGTGTCAATGGTAATGTCCTGATTAGTTGTTGGTATGGGTTTAGTCTGATTTTGGGGAAAAATTGCACTCCTAATGACAGTGGGTGCATGCCTTTGCTGACGGCATCTGCATGCATGGGTATGATTATGGGCTGTCATTTATCATTTATTTTCACTTAAATATGAACCAAAGTATGGAGAATAGTATGGTTATGCAGCAAATACGAAAATTGCTCTGCTCCCCCATTTTTTTCTTCTCTGATTATTGTTTTTATGGTTATGTTGCTATTGCATGTTCTAACTGACCACTGTAAAAAAAAAAAAAAAAAAAACTGACCACCGTGTACTTAGTAGGGATGGATCACAAAGATCCTGGAGCCAGCTGAAATCAAAAGCAGTTCAAAAACAATAATATTTTCATACTTTACATTTTCATGACACTTATTTTTTTATAATTGACTTTTCTTATGGCGCTGTTACATCAGTCGTTTAGTCGTTTTATTTATCAGGCCTGGACGAACCTGGTACATACCCACGAGTACCCAACGCGTACCAGGTATGGGTATTTACTCGTATGGAACGTCTTTAGAAGTACCCATGCTTCAGATGGATTGAGATACCTAATTTATATTTTCCTCTGAAAAAGATGGGCAATATCTTCAAATGGTTCAAGGTTGGAAGAATGTCCAATAAATGAACAACCCATCACTAGCATATAGTCTGCTGTGTCTGTAAAACCATCTAACACGATCATGTGAAAAATGGTGGTGTTGCTTGACTCACAAGGAAATGGGGCCTGCCTCATATGAGAGATTCAGTTGTATGGTTCACAAAGACTTATATAGATGAAATTCGATCTCATTTCAGGCCATGTTTCAGTGGCTACCATTCACTAAGTAGGGATGTTTCACAAAGATCTTGTAGCCAGATGAAATCAAAGCTGTTCCAGTTTTATAAGAGATTGATAGATTCCCTTTCCTATTTTGGTTGTCTGATTTTTTAAACAGACATTACATAAGAAAAAAAAAAGATGGAGCAATGAAATGTATGGATTAATATATACATTCTGTTTTCCTCCAAAAAAAATTACAGTTAATATTTTCAAATGGATCGAGGTTCAAAGAATATTGAATGAATAAAGAACCGGTCACCAGCATATCATCTTTGTGGCAAAAGGTAAAACCAACTAACATGATCATGTGAAGATGATACTGCTGCTAGACTCACAGAATTCAAGAATCTTTGATCATAAGGAAATGTGTTTCACAAAAACTTTTATGGATGGCATTCAATCTCGTGCGAGTCCATGTTTTAGTTAACAGGGATGGTTCACAAAGATCTCGGAGCCAGATAAAATCAAAGAAGTCAAGGTTTGCAAAGACTTAAAATTTCCACACTTTACTTTATCATAACTGACTTAAAATGAGTATTACATCAGACATTTTATTTTAAAGTTATATATTTCTTCTCTTCCAATCTCTTTCTAAAGTAGTTATTTTTTTTATTGAATTTAGTTATAAAAAGTAGAGTTGATAGTTTTCTTTCAATTTGATATATTAAGAATTATTTGATTTAAATCAACATATTTTGAGCTAATTTCATATTCAATAATTATTTTGATCAGATTGATAAATTAAGAGAAAATGTGAGAAAAAGCTTCATGTCAGTTTCATCTTCAAGGGACTAAAAGCTATTTTATTTAAACGAGAAATGGTATCTATCTTCTCTGCAAGGTATTGTGAGACCACACATTGGATGGTCATACCCGAATTCTTCCTCAGCTTGACTCAACAAATCTTGAAATAAAGGTTGGTTCAAGTATGATACAAGGATCACAAATCGCTTTATTTTCTCTCCAACATAGACTGCAAGATATCCCTTTGGCACATCCACTGATTTTGAAGGTGCTTGGTTTGCAGCTAATGATGCCTTTTTGATACCAGGTAAGCGAAAACCCATCGTTGTATGTGCTGAGACTTGGAAAGAGAATGTTGTGAAGATAGAGTTGTAAATAAGATGCAAGTTTTTTAACTTCAAATTCTTTAGGATGTGAATGATTGTTGTTGAGGGTAGGCCCTGACACAGCAGTAAAGTTGTGCCTTGGTGATTTCTTGGTCATGGACTCGAATCTAGAAACAGCCTCTTTGCATATGCAAGGATAAGGTTGCATACAATATCCTTTTCCCTTATCTTAACATAGTGAGGAGTCTCTGGATAATGGGATACGTAGTGAATGATTGTTGCTGTCCTAAATGCTTACAGCCATGAATATATTATATAGATGAGAGAATTTTTAAGAAATTGTTGTCTATGTGAATGATTGGGGGGGAGGGCTATAAGATAAGAGTCAAGAGGGTGTTTCCTAGTAGGACTTTCTCAAGGATGAACCTAACATGTTATAGTTTATAATTGGGGTCCCACCTTCTAGAGCAAATCCACTTGAAATTAAACAGACATGTGATCTCTCGCTATCCATAGCCTTATAATTCATCAGCCAGAAATTACTTTCCAGCTGTACTGTACTTCAACATTAGGCTGTGTTATCATACCAACCTGAAGAAAACTTGTCCAAAGCATGTATGCAAAATTACAGAATACAATTAATGCATGAATAAACGTTTGGTTCCACTTAGGCACGTACGTCTCAGTTGTTTACAAGTGGAGGTTTTATGTATGCCATTGTTTGATAAGGTGTTGGGGTTACACAACTTTATCCTTGATAGAGGAATTGAAGACAACACCTCGAGTGTGTGCCCTCCATCCTTTAACAGTCATTTTCTGCGAATTTAGTTTCTAGGGAATATTAAAATCTATATATACACTATCCTTTCCGTTCATTAACAACACAAGCCATTGGCAACCTCAAGCATCAAAATTTAGATTTGTTCTTTGAATATTTGAGATTGTTCTTCCTTCAAACAAGGCAAAAAAATGGGTTTCAGTTTACCTGCTATTCGTCGGGCCTCTTTCAAGGCTAACCAAGCAGCTTCAATATTTGCACAAGTCTCAAAGGGCTATCTTGCAGTATATGTTGGAGAGAAACAGAAGCGGTTTGTGATCCCCATATCATACTTGAACCAACCTTCGTTCCAAGAGTTGTTAAGTCAAGCTGAGGAAGAGTTTGGATATGATCATCCCATGGGTGGCCTCACAATTCCTTGCAGCGAAGATGTCTTCCAACATATAAATGCTCGCTTGAATTGACAATAAATCTCACACTTTAGGAAACTGACATAGAATAGTAGAGACACTCTGTACAATAGACATCTTCTCTAACTTGTAACAATTGTTACCAATTTTTTAATAATGACGACAATGAATTCAATTGTCAAGTATTTTTTGATTATCAATTACCATTTTGTTTTCTCTCTGCAACACTGTTATCGGTTGCTTGCTGGGAAAAGAAGACTTGATTGTTTTCATAAATTCCACAGAAGAACAGCCTATGTGCTTCTCTGGGCAGAGCTAACAATATTTTGCTACGGCCAAAGAGAAGCATCAATTTATTTGGGACAGGATTGTTAGATTTTTAAGTTTTATACACACACATGTAAAATTAAAATTAATGACGCCAATCATACACAAGATTTAGCCCCTGCCAAATTGCAAAGGCAGATAGTATCAAGGTTCATTTACTTAATTGTTCCCATCAGTTTCTATGGATAACATCTATAGCTAATTAAATTTCACATTCATTAGACGTATGGTTTAGTTTATATACGCCTGTAGATGCTGATCTTATTTCTTCAATGAAAAATTTAGCCATAAACCATGCGTTAAAATTACCAAAATTTGATGATCAGTGCAGCATTTATCAGATTTCAGAGCTAATAATGGTGTACAGCTGAGCTGGAGGCCAATTACAGTTGCTCTTCAAATTTTCTCATCGTAGCAAGCTCAGTGGCTAAATTGGAAAAATATAATAATAAAAAGGAAAGAATAAAATTTATTCAGTGCTTAAAGAACCCAGGAATCCCATAGGTTCTTTAACCAAAGGCTTCAATATTTGTTAACCTAATAATGGATTTATACCTTGTTAGGATCGATATACTACAAGTTTCAAACATTCTTATTATTTAAAACCTCTGGAAAACTCACAAACTTTGGTTTGGTTTGGCTCTATCAAGTATCAACTGTATTTTCATTTGGTTATTTAGCCTTCAGGGCATGCAATTGAGTAATAAACAAATTAAATATTATTTTTGAGACTCCGTTATTTATACATAGCTATCTATAGTTCCACGCAACCCTATGTCACATAACTATTTGTAGATCAACATAACGTAATGGATGGCTCATTTGTACGGCTATATATCAGGTACTCATAGCTAGCATTGGTTAGGATAAAATCATTAAAAGAAGTTCATCTCTTGTCTTCAAACCGTGTGATTTAATAACTAAATAGATTTTGGGGTTTATAGAGTACCAATATCTGCCAGTTGGCTTATAGAAACCATGAACACAATATTTAATACTATGTTTAGAGCATGTCTGAAACATGAGAAGTAGGCCACCGAGGTCTTTTCCATAAGCAGAATTTAATTACTATATCACAAGTAATCTCTGATGGTAACCTAACCAAGACATAGCATGTGAACCTTAATGAACCATGTCTCTCACTTGACCCCATCAAATAGTACATTCACCTTCCAATATCAAGAGACAAAGGCTTGCATTATCTATCTATATATTTATATGTGTGTGTGTATCTGTCAATGAGCACACAAGCAGCACAAGTCATTCTTACACTGAATCAGCAGAATTCAAATTCATTGCATTCTTTCACTAGTCCTCTGAGATCATTTTGTAGTTCATTGAGTGTAGAGCCAAACAATGGGTTTTCGCTTACTTGGAAGACGGACATCATTTACTAGCCAAGATGTTAGCAAGGTTGTGGAAGTCCCAAAAGGATATGTTGCAGTTTATGTTGGAGGGAAAACGAAGAGGTTCACGATTCCCATAGCATTCTTGAATCAACCTTTATTTCAAGAATTGCTAAAACAAGCTGTAGACGAGTTCCGCTACTATCATCCTATGGGAGGTCTCACAATTCCCAGCAAAGAATATGTGTTCTTAGATATAGCTTCTCGCTTGAACATGCTATAGTCCATATTGTTCTGCAGAAGTGTAACATAGAGTAGTTGTGGTTGAGACAAAGGTTGTACAGCAGACATTATTACTTTTCATTTTTCTGTTAACCCAGATGTTGTAAAAAAAATCATGACATCTCAATGATAATCTACCAAACAGACAAACAGTTATGATGAATTTATGAAGTCCTTACTTTTTATCTATCTATGTATCTGAATGAATTAAATACATACAGAACAAGCACGACGACCATCTTGCATATTGCCTCTCTTAACTGATCTTTTTGAGGTATTGCCACCAATTTTGCATTGCTGCAATCTCTAACATCTGTCACAAATTAGTCATTTACTGAGGCTCTATAGAAAAATGATATTGTATTATTTTTTTTTTCATGATATATATTTAATGTTACATTCATGTAATTCCTTTGATATTTTAAATTAATTGATACCAGATCATTTTTACTGTAAGTTCTTTCCTCAGCATGCATGTTATTGTTATTCACTTATCCCTTTTTCTGATTGTTGTAAAATTAAGCAAAATGATAAGAAAAAAAAAAATGATAAGAAACAACACATTTAAGAAACTAAAAACCTAACATGTGTTACTTCCTACTGGATTATAGAAATATGTCGTTCAACAGTGTCACATGAGACATGTATCTACGGTGCTTCTCAATCTATGAACTGTACAAATACAGGTCCCATCTCCATTCAGCTAGGTGTCTGTCTTCATCTGTTATGACCCAAGTTGCATAATCATGTATTCCAACTGGCAATTTGACATAAAACCTATAAAGATTTTCATTTTCTTTGAAACATGATAGAATTTGGAAAGAAATGTAGAGTTGATTGGTTTAAGATTCAGCGAAAGCCAAGACAAACGGCTTAAGAGAAGTTACAAAAAGAATATAATAGAAATGTCATAATTTAATTTCTTAGCCTTAGGCTTCACCCTTTTAGAAAAGGTGAAGCACTTTTTTTAATTTTAAAAATTAAAATGAACTTAATTAAGGCATGTGGCAATATTTACTTTTAGGGGTAAAAAGTAAATGTTAATAATAGTGAATTTCTCACCCTTATTTTTACCTGCAGCAGTCAAGTTAGGGGTGAAAATGAAGAAACGTATATTCGAAATACAACAATGGCAAGAAAGGAATATACCAATGCAACAAACAAACAATGTCTCAGTCTCCAATTAAATTGTATGTTGCTTTGTACTTGTTTCCGTAGTAAACTGTGGGGTCTTGACTCTTGATGGAGAGTGCAACCAAAAGTACTTTCCGTGCTGTTGACAAGGACTTGTCGTGCAAGCTGTTATCACAATGAATGGCATTGTACAAGTGCAACCACTGAAATTTAAGTTTTCAGCAGCTTGCAAATGTGCAAATATTTATTTATCAACAATGAAAGTATATATAGGTGTGAGAAACTGATAATGTGAGATGTCTGGTGCATCTTGAACATTAAAAACAGGGCATTAAATAGCTTAAAATATAATTAGGTTCTTTGCTGTACATTCCATCTTCAAGCAATAACTGTATCGGCCACTCTTCTTTAAAGTAGGTCATTTACTACTTAAAAATCTTCAGCAATAAAGTATTGATAAAGACATATAAGACAACACCACATGGTTCATGATCCCTAGTTTCTCACTAGACCCAAACAGCACAATAACCATTCAATTTGGTAAGCAAGGTGAGCCACACAAGCACCATATATATATATATATATATATATATATATATATATATATATATATATATATATATACACACTCCTCAGTCCACTATCAACTATGTCATAGAGCTAGCATCAAACACTTGTTTGTCATGCAAGTTCTTGAAGATCATTCTATAGTTGTGTTGTGTGTGTGAAGTAACAAACAAAAAACAAAAACCATGGGTTTTCGTTTGCTTGGTGTTAGAAGAGCTAGACAAGCAGTGTCAATTAAGGGTGCAGAGGTCCCAAAAGGATATCTAGCCGTGTATGTTGGAGAAGAAAAGAAGCGGTTCATAATTCCGATAGAATGCTTGAACCAACCTTCATTTCAGGACTTGCTAAGCAAAGCAGAAGAAGAATATGGGTACCATCATCCAATGGGTGGCCTTACCATTCCTTGCAGAGAAGATGTCTTCTTACATATCATGTCACTTGAATACTTCTCAACAAAGACACCGACACACATTAGTAGTAGTATGATATATAGTATCTAGTTCAAACAAACAATTTTGTAGAGATTTTTTTTTTTTCCCTTTGCTTTCATGCAAAGGTAGAAGTTGTGTCTTGATGACTTATTGGTCATGGGTTTGAATATAGAAACAGTCTCTTTACATATGCAAGGGTAAGATTGCGTACAATATCCTTCCCCCTTACATTTGCATAGTGAGAAGCCTATGGGCAATGGGGTACGTAGTTTTTTTTTCCATGCGAAAGTGGAAGATGTGTATAGGAGCAAAAGTTATTGGTTCGATTAATTATGTTGAGGAATTTAAATCTATGCACACTTATTGCATTTGAGGCATTTTTTGGTTGTTGCATACTCTGTTACTATAGCACCTCACCAAAGTAAAAAAAGGGGGGGGGGGGGGGGGGGTGTTGACACTTGCAATTACTCGCTTTTATTCATCCTGCAAGCTCAGATTTTATACGAGTTTACTGTTCTGAGGGCTGATCTAAGGTTTTTAGTTTTCAATAAATTTACACCAATTAGAAGGTGTGTGTTTGGAGGAGTGTGTTCCTAGCACTCCACCGAAACAGCAGCTAAGACAATTAAATCATATAGTTTATAAACTTCTAGTTTTTCAACTCTTAACTTATAAGCTTTCAACTAGTTTATACGCTAGTTTGACCAAACATATAGGGTAGGAAGGAAAGTTGTTCATTTAGGACCCATTCGGGGTAGTTGCGAGCTTTGAATTTTAGTTTTCAAATGCAATTTTCAAAACAAAATGTGTTTGGATAAAATGGAGCTGAAATGATTTTTAATTCATTTTCAAAATACTGTTACATTCATTTTCAAAACAGAAACAGAAACACATTTTCATTGCATATTTCAACATGTTTTTGTCAAAGGTGTTTTTGTATTAAAAAAAACTAGTATTATAGGGTGTGAACTTAGCAAAATAAGGGATGAAAATAGCAAAGCCCTTCTCGATTTTTCACTACATGGCCTAAAGTGCTCTAACAATTGCAGCCGAAGGGCATGGCCCATTAATGTAGGACTCTGTCATCATCACCACGGTTCCATTTTTTAAAATTATATTTTATTCGTTGTTTAATGTATAATAATTATTTTTCAGGGTTAGGATTTCTTTCCATCACTTTTGTAACTAGAGAATTCACAATCCCCTCTGTAAAAAAAGAAAAAGGAATTCCCAATCCCCATTAATTAACATTCAATCTTAACTTATCCTCTTTCTTTTGGCCTCCCCTTCAGATTTAGAAGCTCAAGTTCCTTCCTACTTTTGGGGCTGATGGGCTCACTTATATTCACATTAAGCTTTGGGTTACCAAATGTCTTCTGGTATGCCAGTATTTTGTAAATTGTAAATGTAATGCGAGAGAGATATTCAACTATTGATCAAATAACAAAGTGTGCTAATTTATCTTTTATAAGGAATTTGAGGCTAGTTATCCATATAGGATTTATTGATTAACACCCTAATGTATGTGCATACTTTACTGACATAATCCTATCAATTTTAATTTTCAAGTTTTCAACCCCACTTCATTTCATTACAAAAAAACTCCTTCCTCTAAAAGAACAACATCATTATAATTTATTTTGCTTTTATTGTACAACAGTAGCAGCAGAAGAGCAGGGGAAGAAAAATATATATTGAAGAGAATATGCATAACAGTGGCTACCTGTCTGTATATATAATTTTTCAGCAGAGGAAGTGTGTATTAAAACTCATTGAAATTTGACCAAAAAGGAATTCAACATCTCTGTTAATAACTATCTCACTTACAAAAGAAGGATAAATAACAAATAGAATTGTCTGTCAAGTGTCAACTAATCTATGCCAATCTCCTTCAATATGATTGATTTATAGCCCATTCAAACGAGAAGTGAGGTGTAGGAAAGCATCTTCCCTGCAAGGAATTGTGAGACCACCCATTGGATGATCATATCCGAATTCTTCCTCAGCTTGGCTCAGTAATTGCTGAAATAAAGGTTGATTCAAGTATGAAATAGGAATCACAAAACGCTTCATTTTTTCCCCAACATAGACTGCAAGGTAGCCTTTGGGAACTGCTTTGGTTACAGAAAAAGATGACCTTCTAATACCGGGTATGCGTAAGCCCATTGTTTTGAGTTGAAATTAATGCACAGAAAAACACAATACAATGAATGCAAGAAAATGTTTGAATTCTTACTTAGTGAGTGACTTGTATTGCTTGAGAATGCCATTATGAATGAGTATATATAGACAGATATATGAGTCAGTCTATGTGGAAACAGTAGTTCTCCAACAAAGTGAATATATGGTTAGTGTGCAATTTGATGCTTGATGGGGTCTAGTGAGAGATAAGGGGTAATGAGGTGTCACATGATATTGTCTACATGAATTTGGCCAAGCAAGGCTTACTTGAGATTTGAGAAAATTCGTGCCAACCAGCTAGCTGGTTGTACCTTTAGAAAGAGACTTTACAGCCAATAAGCAAATAATTGTATAATAACCAATACAACGGGCCTTCTTCTTATGCTCCAGACAGGCTCAAAACATATCATATTGGTTATTCATGTTGATAAACTACCACTTCCCTGATGACTAAAACAGTAAAAGAAATTTCTACTGTACTGTGGAGTGGTTATGTAGACCTGTTTCACCCTCCACGTAACAAAAATAGTGCAAGAAGAGAATCCATGATATAGTATAGTCCCTGCAACACAGGACTTAAAATGTTGTGTAGACTGTTACTTGCAACTAAAAGATACCAAATTTAAAATTGGATTTCTATTGATTTACTCAGTTACTCTGACTAAATGAATATCCAGTTGATACATAGAACGAAGCCAAAGTTTGTGAGTTTTCCTACTTTCTTGTATGAAGTACTTAGATACAAGCCAATCTTTAAAGAGATTGGTCATATAACTTATATGCTAGTAAATATTGAAACTTTGGTTTCTTAATTCACCTAGACATATTCTCTTTTCAATTTTCCCCTTTGGATACTGCACTATTTAGAATGAGAAATTTAAAATTGTAGTGCAATTGCAGTTGACTTTTAAATAAAGTAGCACTCAAGTCTGAAAAAAAAAAATACCGAGAGGAAGGTTGAGTAGTTGAATTCATTGTCATTATACACACAAAAAAAATTATAGTGTGATTTTGTCATTCTGATGGTCTTTCTTTTTCCTATTTCTCAAAAAAGGGAGATCTTTACAAGTCGAGACAATGCCTATTGTACAAAATGTCTCCACTAATCTATGTCAGTCTCCTACAGGGTGAGATTTACAGTCCATTCAAGCAAGAAGTTATATGTTGGAAGACATCTTCGCTGCAAGGAATTGTGAGGCCACCCATGGGATGATCATATCCAAACTCTTCCTCAGCTTGACTCAACAATTCTTGTAATGAAGGTTGGTTCAAGGATGATACAGGGATCACAAAGCGCTTCATTTTATCTCCAACATAGGCTGCAAGATATCCCTTTGGCACGTCCACTGCTTTTGAAGATACTTGATTTGCAGCAAATAATGCCCTTCTGATACTAGGTAAACGAAAACCCATTGTTATATTGATTGTGTTAGAGACTGGAGAAGAGAATTGTCTAAGAAAAGACTTTAAAGTAAACTTTTGAATTTTGAATGCTTCAGGATGTGAATGATTTGTGTTGTTCATAAATTCTTGCAGCCATAAATATATATAGATGTGTAAGAAACCATAGGCTAGTTGAATTATAGGTGAAGGAGGGCTATGAGATATGGGACCAAATGAGAGACAACGCATATGGTGTTGTCTTAGAGGACTTTCTCATGATTCAACAATACATGCTATAGTAGAAAATACAAGTCCCACCTTCTGGAACAGGTTACCCCACTTGAAATGAAACAGCTGCTTCTATGAAAAAAGAAAATCTAATTGATCATGTTAACACTTATCTGTGGTGGCAGGCAGGAGCCACAAACTTCATTTATGTAAATTTCACGCTGTGTTTCTTAGAATTTGATGTACATAAAACAAATGTGGTTCATAATGCCTTTTGATCATGTATTCAATGTTGGTTCTCTTCTTATCTCCGAACACGGTTTCAAAGCTACCAATCAGCTCGGCTCCGCTCAAGCCTCAATGTTTACAGGTTGCTTATTGTCAATTAGATATTGGTACATGGTAGATATATATATATATATATATATATATATATATATATATATATATATCTATATTATTATCATCTTCTTTAAAGAAACATGTGACATGTCTAAACTCTAAAGCATGTCTATCACTTAAAATAACTATAGCTCAATATTAGATTTCACCATTGCTGATGTATTTATGTTCAAGTGGGTAAATCTGTTCGCCATTATCTCAGAAGGTGGGGTATGGTATGCACTCCCATTTATCTTCCTAATCCTTGAAAGAAACCTCTTGAGACAACATCATGTGATTATGTGATCCCTTGCCCCTAAAAAACACTCATGGTGGAATTGGATTACTGTTGCAGAGGGCCCATTAGTGACTATATATACACTATTTCTTGTGTTCTCAAGCAACACAAGTCATTTGCATCCTGAAGCATTAGAGTTCAAATATTTATTTCCCATACAAGTCTTTTGACATCACTTGGTATATTATTTGTTTGTGGAGCGAAAAAAAATAATGGTTTCCACATACCAGGTATTATTAGACAGGCATCATTTTCTGCAGCCAAAGCAACTCGCAAGGGACTTCAAGTCCCAAAAGGCTATCTTGCTGTCTATGTTGGAGATAAGATGAAGCGGTTTGTGATTCCAGTATCATACTTGGACCAACCTTCATTTCAAGAATTACTAAGTCAAGCAGAAGAAGAGTTTGGATTTGATCATCCAATTGGTGGTCTCACAATTCCATGCAGGGAGGATGAGATTCTAAACCTCATTTCTCGCTTGAATGAGCTGTGAATCATGCTATAATGGAGACTCAGATAGATTAGTTGAGCCAAATTTATACAGAAGAAGCTTTCTTTTATTGTGAATATTTTCCATATTGTTTTTTCCGTTGTATAAACCAACTGAAGTTGGAAATTTTGAGTTGAATGAGAAAGTTAACACAAGATATCTGTTTCCTTTTGTCCAATCCCAGTGAATTCTGATATATACAACTACAACAGTATCATTATCAAACATTTGACATAGATTAGCAGCCTATTATCTTTTAATAGGGATTAACTGCAGTTAATCTTTTTGGAGATATTGCCCAAACTTGATAAAATAGATGTTCGTTACATCTGCCCTATTGCATTTCAATATATGTCTTTGAGCTGAACATGGAACACGGAACACAGAACACATTTGTTCTTAAACAGCTCTAGACACTTGTTATATTTTTTTATAATACGAGCTCATTTAGTTCCTACATGCAACATCACAGAATAATCTTGAGTTAATTATGTGTTCCTTCCTATTCTATCATCACTGGAAAATCACTCCCATTTCCTAATGGTCATTGATTCTTCCAGTTTCCTAATTAAGCAGCACCGTCACAGGGATTATTTTAGTTGTTTCTTTGGCATAAATACATGGATTATCACTACAAGTTATCCTGAATTTCACAAAAGGAATATTTTGGTGGAAAGTGATCACCTAACAGTTGTTCTGTTACCCATGGCCAATTTTTTCTCCCTTTCCTACTTATTTCCATTTACAAAATTAAAATTGAGAACTTGGATATCTTATATTTAAAAAGTAGTTACCCCGACCAGATAAATATTTTTGGAGGATACACAAGTTGATCGTGCCAATTAGCTCAAATGGAAAAATTATTCAGTTGATTGCATGGACTGTTTGAAATTTAAAGGTTTGGCATACACCCCTATTGTTTATCTGTAAAGTAACTATAATGTTCTTTTTTCTCCTGTTTTTTGGATGTAAAAAATTTGAATTTATTATTGGAGAAGTGATTGAAAAACCAGATAAAACCTCACAAAAACTTCATGGCTCAATTGTGATGTAAGCCATCTCCTAAAGAGATACATCATATCATACAACTCTGCAGTAATGGTAGAGCATCATGGTTGGAGGGAGGTGCAGTCTATGTGGTATATGACATAATTCTTAAAGTGAGACTTTCTATATAAATCCTTAACATTTACAATACTCAATATCAGACTTCCCCCTTATCATTTTGGAAATCCTGTCACATTGATGCTACGTGCAGTGTAAGGTCACATATATTATTTTAATCTAAAATGACAAAATCAGAGAAAAAGCATTGGCTATTTGACTTTTTTCCTAAGTACACACCCACATCCCCCACTAATTTATTAATCAAGCATTACAGAAGAAGACATTACAAGTTAACAAAGGTTAGTGAGTTCAAGATCATGTTAATCCATTGGATTATCTTATCTATAAGGGATTCTTGAGGCCATTCATTGATTATCAAATCCAAATTCTTGTTCAACTTCACTCAGCAGGTGTTGCGTTGAAGCCTGGTTCAAATATGATATAGGAATCACAAACTGCTTCTTTTGGTAATCTCCTACTTAAACTACAAGGCAGCCCTTTGGGACATCACTGCGCCTTTGAAAACCAGGCAAACAGAAATCCATTGCAGATCAAGAGAATGATAAAGAGTTGTGTAAGAAGATGCTAATTAAGGAATTGACTTGTTTGTGACTCCAACCACGACTATCCCTATATATACACATAAATAGAAGGTTTTAGAAAACTCTTAGATATAAAAATGATTAATGAAGAGTAATCCAAATGGAGGCTGGTGAGAAACATGTGTGAAGGATCACGTGGTACTGTCTACACTAGAATGTATTTAATCAAAGATGAAGAAACTATTAAGTGAAGCTGGATGTTCCAACAATTTTTTGAAGGACATCATATTAATGGTAGCCACTTGATAATTAAAAAAGAAAGAAACCTGCAAGATCAAAACCCAATGCTTAATTGTCTAAACAATTTAATGGCTGACGTAGTGTTCTAGACATAATAACTTCAGACACCATGTTTGGTTCATATTGAACAGTCAACTATAATACTACCATATACTAGAAAGAAACGTTTAGATAGATAAGGCGTTTGAAGTTGTTGGCATATACATACTTACAATTTTCCTTTAAAAAAAATAGAGTTGAGGCAATAATACAGGGAAAATTCGTTCCTCTACCTTACATGTAGAAGTGTCAAGTGGTTGAGACAAATCATAGCCACTGTAAAATTCTGCAAAGCATAGCATGGACAATTAAGCTTATCATGCACGTCTGCATCTTAATCTGCTTTGCTATATATGTGGTGACGACTACCAAATGGAAGCATAAAACAAATTGACACAGACTTTACATGTTTCCATATAACAAAAATATTAAAAAAACAAAAAACTTAGGTTTATTGAATTTGCAACTGAAAGTTCAAATGTCTCTTAATTGGAAATCGATATCCTTCTTGTTTGAAAATAGATGAACTAGTGTATTGAATGCCGAAAAAAAAATCCACTTGAATGTGTATGAATTTGAACCCTTCAAATCTTGATTTTGGGCTTTTGTCTAGGCAGTAGCCCAACTAAATAAGGGTTAAAATGCAGAAATGGAGTTGGCCTGGCAATACTTGTTCTCCTAATTTTGTACCAGCTCAAGAAAATTAAAAGAAATAACTTCTATATTAAAAATTTATATAATGAAAAATACTACACACTAAAATCAAGGTCCGGTGAATTCACAAAAAAAAAAAAAAAAAAAAAAAAAAAAAAAAAAAAAAAAAAAAAAAAAAAAAAAAAAAAAAAAAAAAAAAAAAAAAGCAAACCTTGCTATAAGATTATGGAAGGGCTAAAGGACTGCTAATAGAATTATAATCTATTACTCTGAAATGCCAAATTTTCTTTCACGTTCCTTGTCGATTTTGTGTCTTCCTTTCCTAACAATGTCTGTCTTATAGAACTATTTCACAAATTTTGAGCGAGATTTGTAAACCGATTAATAAACTTCAGTTTATTTATTCATTTAGTCTCTATACTTATTATTTTTACGTGTTATATAGTTCTTATACCTAAAAACTCCGATTAATAAACTTCAGTTTATTTTTCATTGTCTCTATACTTATATTATTTTTACGTGTTAGTTCTTATACCTAAAAACTATCTATTTTATTCCTAACACACGTACTTTTGATATCATTTTAGTTCCTACTATTAACTTGGTTTTAACTTCAGTAAGTAAAATTGTCGCAGATTTTCTTGCGATTATTAAATGGCCACAAATTGGTCTCACAAAATAAAATAAAATAATTAATGGATAAAATTTGTAGAGGTTTACACTGTCTAGAAATTTGTACTTGTTTTACACCACCAATTTTAATTTTGTATATAATTTTAACAGATAGGGACCAAATGACTAATCAAAATTAAATCATTTGCTTTTTATAGTCAACCATTGATACACAAGTTTAAAGTGTTTGGCCTTCCAAAAATCGGGTCCAGTCCTCAAATGGTGGGAGTATTTCACGTGCGGTGTTGAAAACAACTTTTATGCAATCACATGGACGTTTTCAATTTTCTATTCAGTGACTCTATTATTAGATTGCTTTATGAATTCAATGGAGGAGGACGAATATATAGGTGAAAAACTGATTAAAGTGAAGTTGATAACTAATTAAGCAAGTCATTCTTCATTTCCTACAATCTGTTGTGAAATGTGCAGTGCTTAATCCATGTAGTTAACAATCTATTAATCCGTCACACCAAGTTACATACATAATAAGCACTTCACTACACCGAGTTTGGCTTTTACATTACTTACTACACGAAACACTTGACACTTCAAACATATGAAAGTTGAGTTTGATGTGATGGGGTGCATATTATTATGTAACTCTGTATGGCAAATAGATTATTTACTACACTAAACTATGTACACTTTGAAGAGGAACTCAATCTGCTTATAGAATAATTGACCAAGCTAGAAAGCCAATGTGATTGCCATTAATTAAATTATTTTCCCTGCGATCGATTCACGTTGAAGAGGAAAGTAAGCTATATATAAGCAGATAAAAAACGCTTCCTTTCTATTTTGAGAAGAGGAGGGTAATTGTGCAGTTTAATTTATGCAGCTGTATAAACCAATTAAGTTATCATCCTTCCTTTAGCAAAAAACAAATGTAGCAGGTCTAATAGAGGGAACCACCCACCCTTGTGTGAAATAATTGAGGACCCATTGTTCGGCTTTTTGTTTGGAATAATGAAGTAGTGCTTACCCATTAACTTTAACTTATTTTGTATATGTTGATTATATTTCTAAATGATGTGCTTATATAATTCATAAATTGATGAAAATCATTTTCATTTTAATTCTCTTTATATTACCGTTTGCAGTCCCGGCTGGGTTAAAGAACAAAATCAAACTCTAGCTACTATATGTTATTGAATTGAGTAGGATCACGTTTAGAAATAAAGCTTGCCTGCTTGAATTAATCCTACATGCATGATATTAGGTAGGTGTGAATCGGATAATGGAATTTCATTATCTAGATTTGACGTTGTATTTACTACTATTTAGGATGGAATTTTTAAAACAGTACAATTTAGAAAAGGGAATGAAATATATTATTAGATTAAGCAAATTTGGACCAAATTAAATCAAGGATTAAATTGAACCTAATCCAAAGATTATGTGAACCAGTTGATAGATAGGCCTATCTATCTATTATCCACAAAAGAGACTAATGTCTAGTGATGACAAGAAATTGCTAGTAAAGAGCACCAGTCTAAATTCAAAGCTCCTTTTAATAGGTAGGTAAGACCAGTTCAACATATTTTCCAATTGCATGTTGGCATTTCATGTCAAGAACGTGCCTAGAATAAAAAGGGCCAAGGTATTATTCGTTCAAAGCAAGAAACAATAATCAACAAGTAGTACAACTTTTAGCTAGTACCACACTTTTTTTTTTTTTTCTGGCTCCAAAAATTCGTGGGTCCTCATGTTTTGGTCCAGATTAGGCACACTCATGTGAAGCTACCCCAAGTCCTACACCTGACATGTTTCTAAACATTCTTCATAGTTATCAAGCTATTTTAGTTAGTACATTGCATACCTTGACCCCCTATATATATGTAATGTATTTTCTTGAGATGGCAATTCCAACCCAAGTGATCTTATCTAGCTCTACCACTTAATAATAATATCTTTAGACTTTGATTCATATATATCTAGCTTTCTAGCTCCATCATGAAGACTGGTAACAGATTTGTGGGGATAGCTCATGCCAAGCAGAAACTTCAGAGAACACTTTCACAAAGAATCAAAATGGCTTCAGCTGTTGCTGATGTTCCAAAAGGCCACTTGGCAGTGTACGTTGGAGAGAACCATAAGAGGTTTGTGATTCCTATATCTTACCTAAGCCACCCTTTATTCAGAGACTTGTTGGATTGGGCTGAAGAAGAATTCGGATTCAATCACCCAATGGGTGGTCTTACTGTTCCATGTACTGAAGATTACTTCATTAGTCTAACTTCTTCTCTTAATTAATTACTGTTACTAGTTCAAAAGCTGGCAATGCTTTCATTGGACATTGGTTATTTTCATTTTCCTAGTTGATAAGGATTACCACCAAGTTAGATTAGGCCTTCCATTCATTTTGTTCTAGAGATTCTCCTTAATCCAATTGCATCCCAAGTGATGATGTCTTCAAAATTTGTATATATTTTTTGCGCAATTGAGTTTCAAGCAAATTTATGTTTCCAAATATTTCTCTGAAAATTTATGTGTAACCTTGGATTAGCGTTGTCTCCATTTTAAAAATTTAGGCTTAGAAATGAAATTGAAGTAAAGCGTGACATACATTTGCCTGATATACTGTGTTACAGACTAATTACAATAATAAGTTCCAAAGGCCAATGGATTTTTATAAATTGGCTAAGTCAACAATTAGAATTTTAGGATATACTGTTTATCTTAATTCAAACGCTGATTATCTGTTTCACTCTGTAGTCTGCTCTGTCACTCTGTTATTGTAGGGTTAAGCTTCACCAGCTATACTCATCAGAGCGCATATGCTCTTTTGTATAAACATCAACAATAACATGATTAACATCATTGGCTTCATTCTACAAAAAAAAAAAAATCTACAATGACATCAATATACAGTTAAGAAAGCTATAATTGTTTTAAAATGTCGAAGTTATTTTTATAGAAATTTGTTTCAGCATTACTTTATATTCTTGAGACTAGAGAATGGTGTTTTATTTTATAAAAGAAAAAAAAGTTTTAAAAGTAGAATTTGAGCTCATCACCCTTAGTTTTGTAACACATCCCGAACATATCACACTAGAATGTGAAAGAGATTTATTTTTCGATAATTTATTACTTAAAATTTTTATAGTTAAGCGTGTTTCACTTTAAATAGTTACAAGATTGGTGACTTTCTAGAAAGTCTAAAATGCATGTAAGGTAAAGGAGGAGACAAAACACGCTAAAAAATCTCATGTTGGTTTGTGGGAAAATTATTGATCTTAGAAGCAGCTGAAACATATTGTCAAGGTCTAAAAAATGACTACATGCGGAGGATTTTGACTAGTGAAAGATTCTAACTAACAAGGAAGTTGAACGAAGTATCATCGTGTGAAGTGTTGTAAAATGTGAGCCGTCGAGAAATCAACAATCAAATATATTACAAATTTCATATTTAACTTGAAAATCACATAGTCAAATGTCTTATTTACAAGAAAATGTTTCTAAAAATATTTACGGATTAAGAACGAAAATATACTTAAACCCAAAAGAAAATATAATTGAATCAATGTTTTAAAGCCGAGTTGACTTATGCCATCTTGTGATCCAAGTAGTGGCATTAGGGGGATCAATGTTTTTAAAACGTCTCAGCTACTAAATTGGTAATAGGGAAAAATGCGTTTTAGTTTTATAAACTTTTGATAAATAAAAAATAGTCATTACATTTTAAAAGTAGTAGTCTCGATCTTTATATTTCTAAAATGTGGTAATTGTATTTCTCATCAAGTCAAAATAAAGGATAGGGCAAGATGAAATTAACCACATTTTAAAAATAGAAAACTATAACCACTATTTTAAAATGTAGTGGCTAAAATTAAATTTGTATCAATTTTAACACTTCTTTTAGTATAATGGATTAACAAAGAAATAGAGAGGAAATAGTAGAAATAGAGAGGAGATGGATTTTACAGTGTTTGATAGCAATGGAATAGGGTGAAAAAGAAATTAAAAAAATGAGACTCGCAGCTTTTTATTATTTTTTAAAATGAGAAAAATAAATAGTATAATAGAATTTCATTAAAAACATAACACAATCAATTATTTGATTTCCATAATCAATTGGTTGGCACTATGACAATCAATTTTTAGGGCCAATATATTGATTATCAAGTTTCTATAATTGATTAGCAATTTGGTTAATCAATTATTTTTTTATTTTTATCTTATTTATTTTCTATTTTCTAAAATCAAGTACTTTTATTTTTATTCTATTTCTCATTTATTTTCATTTACTCAATTCTTTTTTCCTTATTTTTACAAAAATATTAATATCTATAAAGATATGATAAGAGTGAATCATATCTTAATAGACACTAATATCTCTGTACTAACCATAAGAATATTTTCAACATGGGTTGCTTAATAAGTTGTTTATTTTTAGATATTGTTATTTAATTTTTTTTATCATTAGAGATGATCTACATGTCATATTAGGTTGTTTAAAATTAATTCTCGGTTATTTATATAAGTAACTTTTGCATGTAAGTTAAAAGATATTTTCTTACCATTTAAGAGAATAATTTAAGAGTTGTTTAGAATTATATCATTGGAACAAAATATGAGTTATCTAAGTATAATATGTCATTGTAGGGACTAATTAACATAAGGTAAAGAACTAAAACTAAGTTGCTTAAATTTCACCCATCAAAGAATGGAACATATAACCATTCAATATTCATTTTCTACATTGTCACTAAAATTATTATGAACTGAATTTTCCTTCAATAATAATTTCTTTTTAAGGATAATTCCAAATAACGATAACTCAATTTTATTTTAGTAATTTCAAACAAATTGTCAAAAAATTAATTTAATTGATTAACTAATATGCATTAGTTATTGTAAACTCATAGTACTTGAATTGAATTCCTACTTATAAAAAATAAATTAAGATGGATAGGTATTTTTTATATCCCTCTAAATTAATAAGTAAAAGTTTGATTTTAATCTTTATAAATATGAGGCAAAAAATCATTTTAATATTTCTCAAACACATGACATTAAACCATATGAATGAAAAAATATGACATAAAATCATGCATCAAAGGTCTTCATAACACCATTGTTATTTGGTAGTGAATGACATGTCGTTGATTCATTTCCATCTATTCAAATTAAACGTGTAAATAAAAGAGATCACTTATGACACATCTAAATAAAAAGTGGGGGAACAAAGTAGGACATTTTAAATTTGAGAGAATAAATATATGAACTTAAACATATTTTGAATGACTAAAATAATATTTAATCATTTAATTTAATTTTAAAACCATAACATATCATGTAGAAATTAAGAAAGAGCATCTTTTCAACATTTGATATGGCTGTCAAGGTTGATTGGCTGTCGTCCTAGCTAGCAAGCATTGCGAAAATGCATTGCATGTAAGCATCCTCGTTTTAGGGTATGCAATGTTTTGGGTTAACTGAAGTATTTAACAGTGAAGCATAGATAGTAAGTGCATGTACTTTATTTAAGGAGCGAGTGCGAGTGTGAGGGTGCAAGTTCCGTAAAGTGGGCACCCTGGACAATGGAGGTGGCCATCTTCCATCATTTATTCACTATTCATAACTCATTATTTTGAATCATAAACAATTAAACACTGCACAAATTCAGCAGCCAACCAAATGGCACTACTGCCAGCTTTTTTAATTCTCTTTGGTGTGTCATCTCATGAATTAACTATATAAATTAAATATTCAAGAAAAATCTTTAGGCTTAAAACTGTAGTAACATTTTTTTCCGGAGTCAGATAGATCATAAGTGTTTGTATGTCAAATTTATTGGGTTGAAGATCAATTAATCTCAATTATGATGTGTGATTATTACTGGAGTAATTAATATATAATTAAATTGATTGTGAAATTTAACTTTTAAGGCAAATTCTTGTGAAGAGTAACAATATACTTTTTGATACACCAATTAATATTATTAGATGAAATTAATGTGTAATCTGTTAAATAATGTGGGTCTTATATTTTTTAAATAGTAAATCTCATAATTTTTTTTATAATCATGTAATTAGAGTCTAATCATTGACTCTTTAGACTAATTAAAAGATTAATCATCAATTTAGAACTTAATCAAATTTAAAACTTGTTGTTTCTATCTAAGAATGTTTTTTATAATGGTCAAACTCAGTTCATTTTCTAAGAACTCAATATATATTGTTAACTAAAATATATTCATTGGATCTATATCTCATAATTTTACCCTAATATAAATAAAATTATTTTCATTTTAAAAATATTTTTTTATTTACATAAGCAATTAACATTTTATATCTCGATACTTTTTAAAATTAGTTCTATACTATCATTTAATATTCTCAATAAATTATATAGTTGTATTTATTTAAATATGAAAATTTTCAAATAATAATATTTAAATTTTGTTATAGTGGATAAAAATTGTAAACCATTTTTCAATAATAATAATAATATAATATTCCATTAATAATTATAATCACATTGAATTATTCATATTTAGTATTCATAAGAAAAACAAAAAAAAATGGACCAAATACCAATAATCTAAAGGCTATACACTAGCTGGAATATATAGTTTTTGTAGTTTTCAAATAAAATAAAAGAGGGGAGATTGAAAGTTTTTAAGGGATATAAAAGCCACACAAGATGACAGAATAATTAATGACATATATACAAGATTGTTTCCACACACCGAAACAGGCAAGCAAGGAAATTATGAAACAGACCAAATGACCCGTCCTAGACTCCTTGGAGATTATTATGCGCTGTACGTGTAAATTTTGAAGAAGCTAGCATGCAGTGAATTCAGCAATATTCTTAATTAGCACAGGGAAATATGTCTCAGTTATGTGAGTGCTTCCTCATGATCTGTACCGGCATGGCATCTATCTATGTTGGACAAAGACAACAACTCTATAACGATTTGGCGAAATCAGACAGTATAGCATGCCTACATGTTCAATCAATTTCAATTGTCTATCAAATTAACTTCATTTTGATCACGAGGTTTTGACATCAATAATTCAGACTACGTACTTACCATCTGATCGATTTACTAATTAATGATTACAGTGGTTTTATGTCTAGTGTGTTTGTTGGTTGCCGGTTTTGACCCACAAAATGCGAAATAAGCTAGGTTCACGGGTTATTATATTAGATTAAAAAAGACATTCCAAACGGTAAAGAGGCCAAGTATATGTTGTGTTGAGTTAGGAAAGTTCTAAATGCCATACAGGAACAGTAAACTCAATACCCTAAGTTTTTTTTTTTTTTTTGTCATTTTCCTTTATTTTTCAACTCTAGTAGATTATGATAAACAAAGTTTTCTTTTAAGTATTTTATGTAGTCACATATTAGGATTCAAATTAAATGAAAATAATCTCACATCCATTGATTTGTGCGTTTAGTAGGAGCTTTTTTTTTTTTTTACTTTGAATATCTCAATAGTGTTATGAATAATAATTTTTTGTTCTATATTTAAATATTTATGTTTTTCATAAAGACTATACTATAATATTTGTCAAACCAACAAGCTTAACCTACACAAACCACCCATAAATGCAAGATACCAGTTGGATCGGAAGGGGAAAAAATCTCCAGCCCAATCCAACCCACTTTCAACGAATGGGCTTTTGGAAAACAAAGAAGAAGAAAAATAAAACGAATGCCGCTATCTTCGGGTGTCATCAAGAATCAAGATTGAAGGGACCCATCGATTAATAAATTATAGTCCTTATCCCATGGAGTTATAGCCATTCAAGAAGGATTCATATCTTTGGAAGAGTTATAAATCTAATACTATGAATTTATGATGATTGATATTGATGAACACCCACGTTTTTTATGAATGTACGTACATTTTAATTTGCAAGGTTAAGGTCCGTTGATGATCAAGTCCGCTGCTGTTGGGTTTTGTCCAGATACTAATTAATCTTTTGGCAATGCGTCACATTCACATTTTGATGATATCCTACGTTGCCACAAAGAAATCTTTACATGATTACCAGTCACGTACATACCGACTCTGACAAATGTACACTGCATCAATTTCCACAGTCTAGATATTGTTCTTTGACTGCTTTCTAATGCTGATTCTCTTGTCAGCTATCACCTTCATTTTCTTGAACAATACATACTATATTGCCTTTAGATTAAATATTCATTTTTGCAAAACTAGGACTGCGTTGCATATGTTTTTACATGCATTTTCTTGAACAATACATACTATATTGCCTTTAGATTAAATATTTTCAATTTGATGTGTCAACTCTTGTTAAATTTCTTTTCACAAGGAATCAAACTTTTTAAACAACGTGTAGTTTTAATGATACTTTTGATCTATTTGTATGTTTTTGGTGTCATACTTTTTTGTGTTTTAAATGGTATCTAATGTCATAATTGAATTACATACGATTATAGCTAGGCTAATAGGCTTGTGCTATGTGTGTTATCTTTATAATAGGTTAAAAACATATCTAAGGAGTGGGGCATGGAAATCAACGGTGTAATGACTAGTCGACAATAAAAACTAACTGGTGAAAACCTAATCTAAAAACGAAAAATAGAAATAAAAATGCTTTAGAGCGGTTTGAAAAGTATTTGGTATTTCATAAAAAATTTCAACTTTCATTCTTGTTAACTTCCATCTTACTATAAGTGTTCACGTAGAAATTTGATATGAAATATTAATTTTAAAGTATTTTATAATTATAAAATTTTAACTGTGTTATAATTAATAGTCCTACATTTTGCTTTCAAATCAACTTATATCTATGTATAAAAAAATATTTTTATTAAAATTATATACTTTTATATTATATGTTCATTAAATTTAATTTGTTACAGTATCTTTTTTTATTAATTTAAAAAAGAAGTTTAGAATTTAAAATATTTTAATTAATTTTACAATATAATATAATAAGATTATACTAATCGAATACGTATGATTATAACATTCCCGTGTTATATTTGTACGTAAAATTAAGGCTGAAAACATATCTAGAGAATGGGACCGTAGAAATCTGTGTAATGACTAGTCAACAATATAAACTAACTAATAAAACATCTCACTGAAAAAAAACGAAAATTAGTAATCTTAAGTGTTAATGCTTTTGTTGTCTGTAAAGTGTTAATGCATTTCATCAGATTCTTAAACTTCCATCTTTGCTAACTACCCAATCCGAATCTTGTTGGTTCACCGATCAAGTCTAAAATCCCTAAGCATAGTGTGTGTGCCTGTCTTTATTTTGTTACAAATTTTACTTATTTTTTACGGGAAGTAATCTGATCCTAATTTAGTAAAACTTTAGTTCTCTTTCAAAAAAAATTAAAGCATAATATGATAGAATGGGAAGGCACTTCTAATATTAGTGGGCATGAGAATAATGACATGTTGGAGTTTGTTTACTAACCACCCGTAAGAGAAAGACCGGCATAAAAATGCTTTGAAAAAGTGAAACAAAAAAATTTCAGAACAAACAAAATCTGTCTCATAGGCTCATCTATGGTGAATAATATTCACTATTGAATCGCTTTCATTTCTTCTGTCGTGGGGAACTTGCGTAAAGAAACTTTAAAATACCACTTCAGTTTGTGACCACTCCACTTCAATATCTTTTTTATATTGATGTTATTTCAATCAAGACGAAATTTAAGTTTTGTTTTTTTTTCCTAATATTTTGTGATGTTCTTTATTAAGAGTTTAATCTACATATATTTTAGTTGTTTTTTTTTTATCAGTTTTAGCATGTCATACAATAAAGGAAGCAAATCTTTTGTTTAAAAAATAGAAAAATTAAAATTAAAATTAAAGAGTGTGAATAATCATTTTTTTTTCTTTTTCTTTAAATAATTAAAAATCTAAATAAGATTAAAAAAAAGTATGAATAAGCATGTTGGGATTCCTAATAGCCCCACCGCAACAGATAATGCCCATGAATGTTCAGTATTAATCTATTAAATTAAGTGAAAGTCTATGAAAGTCACAAGAAACAAAAGACTAGTTTTTGGTAGGGAAAAACGTTGGAGGGTTCAATAATATATGAATGTGGAGTTAGAAACTTAATTGGATCTTCTTGTCGTGCCTCCCTGCCTTGCTGAACTGAAAAATCAAATTGGAGCTCATTGTTTAATTAATCAAAGGTCATGTTGCAACAATTCTCATCTCAATATTTATTATTTCTCATTATCTTTTTTTCTGTCATATTATATATATACTTTAATTCATTTCCCTCTTTAAATAATCAAATTATTCTCTATTAAAGATAATATTATTTAAGTCGGAAAGATTACTATAAACTTTATTAAACTAAAAACAACTTTGTATTAATTAATCTACGCAATCGGTAATATTTTCTCTCTACATAATATTTAAAACACAGTATCCACCTATCTTTACCCTTTTATATATATAGATCACTGAAGTGGCTCCTCCATATGCTCCATAATACACATCCACTTTTCTTTCTCTTCTACTTCTTTTTGTATCTCTCTCAATTCAAACAACTTAAAAAATTACTTATTTTCTATTCATTCAATCTTCATCAAAAGAAAGCATAATTATGTGCCTTCTAAGTTCTAACGAACGAGGAGCAGTAAAGAAGTAAAAGTGTGAAAAATAGTTAATTAAAAGAAGAAAAGAAAAGTCATAGTCCTATATCTATATCCGTAACTTAACGTAAGGAATCTTCCTAGAGTCAGGTAAGGACATGGATGGACAGTTATCGTTTTCAGCGTAAGTACGGCACTGTTATACTCCAATGGAACTTAGCTGGCAGCTCCTCTGAACAAAGCCATGTGATTCTAAAATCACTATTATTATGTGTGGGATCCTCATGAGTTGGACATGTACGGCTTTCCACTCTCTGCTCTATCATCCTATAAATATTATCCAATACCACACATTCTTGTTCAACTTCATAGCCAAACCAATCAACACCATTCTATTCTACTACACCAAACAAACTTCATTATTGAACTTTGTTAATTTGATTGATCTCTATTATATATGATGGGTATTCTTCGTTTGCCGTTTATGGTTCATGCAAATGCAAAACAGACATCATCGTCTTCATTCAAGTCCAATGTTCCAAAGGGGCACGTGGCAGTTTACGTTGTTGGGGAGTTGCAAAAGAACAAGAGGTTTGTGGTTCCAATATCGTATTTGAACCACCCTTTGTTTCTTGATTTGCTGAACCGCGCCGAAGAAGAGTTTGGCTTCAATCATCCCATGGGGGGACTCACTATTCCTTGCAAAGAAGATGCTTTCATCAATCTTACCTCTCAACTTGTCAAAACTATTTGACCACTTTGCCTTTCCCTTCTAACTCACTCATTTTGACAAACAGAAAATCTTCTATTTCTTACTATAACTATGTTCGTTCAAAATGTATTAACTGTCTGGAGAATCAAAATTAATTGATCGCCATGCCAATTGTAACTAATTCTACTCTCTTGTCTCACTTTAAACTCCGATCCACAATTTATTTTTTTATTGTTTCAAAGCCATTATTGAAAATTAATTTCCGTCTCCACAGTTCAATTGCAGCCGGCGGGGCGGCATCTTGTAGTTACTAGTTATATATAGCGAATTGTAGTTACTAGTTAGATAAGAAATAAACGAGTTGAGATAATTGGAGTTATTAAATGTTTGAATATTTATTTCACAAATATATGAGTTTAAATTTGATTTATAGATAATTCAAATTTAAACTTTATAAGTTTTGACATAAAAGTTCGTAAATAATTTCAAATAAATTTGGATTTTCTCGTGTGTCACAAAAAACAAAGGTATTACATTAATAAAAATAAATAAAGATAATATGGTGAATGATATAGAGAGAAAGAAGAATTAGAAAGAAACAAAGAGGCTGGAGGGAAGTTGGAGAGGATTCACATAACACCCAAATAACTTCTCAAGGTAAAAATAAAATATTCTATGAAATTGTATCACAATTGCATTCAATTATAAATCGGTTTAAATATATTTTTTTCAAATTGAGATATATCTTTTTTTAAGATGGTTACCTATTCAATATTTTTTTTTATTTTGCTACATGACGTTTCTAGTTTTTTGGCTTTGGTATCCGACATTAGTGTTGGTCCTTTAAGTGATTATGTGATAAACGAAATGTTACGTTATTATTGTCACATCATTGTCAAGTTAATCAATAACATTTTACTATTGTTGTTAGTGTAGACTCAACCACACTAACTTTAGATATGAGATTATGCCAAAGGAATTTGGATCATCTCCAGTCTACTCTACTGTTAATAGCATAGGTCTGCGGTGGGGTTTGGCATCTTCATGGTCATTGGGCAATAGGCCCGCCTCCATGCCAGCCATGTCATCGTCCTCTAGATTCTCTCTCTGTCGTCGTTCTCCTCAGCGTCATCGGCATTGTCTTCAACGACACCCAAAAAGCCTTCCTCTTAACTTGGTTCACTTCTGTCATCACCATCTTCATCATCGCCTTCATTATATAGCATATTGGTCCTACTCCATTTTCAACATTGACGATGCTGTTGTCTATGGACCGTGGAAGAAGATGGAGTTGCGATGAGTGAGATTTTGCACAATCTTATATATGAAGTTAGTGTCAGCTAAGTCGACGCTAACAATAATAAAAATATGGGCATGTTATTCGCTAACATGACAATGATGTGACTGTTATGACATGATACTTCATCAGATATCAAAGTAAAAAACTTGAAACGTTAAGTAGCAAACAAAAATATTGAATAAGTATCAATCTAAAAAAAAGATATATCTTAGATAGGAAAAATATATTTAAGCCATTATAAATTATCATGCATAATAAATTTGTTAATTTTTAAATAATTATCTTTGACTTGGTTGACAATCTATGAGTAAAAATTAAACTATCTGTATATTGATAAAATATTGATTTTATATCAAAAGAGATGTTGTAATTTTATCACAAAAAAATTACATTATTTTTTCTTTAAATACTTTTTGACTTTTAATTGACCTACATAGTTATCCTAAAATTTTATATGCTATCAATCAATTGGAATTCATCCTTATTACTTTTAAGATAAATATGGTAAACATAACAAAATTATCAATACATGATTATTTACCGTTGGATGAGAGTGTATAAAACTTCTAAACTATCAAAGCATGTATTATTTATTCAAACTTCTTTATTTTCTTTCTTTTCTTACTTTACCTAAAAAAATAATCTCTTAACTACTTAAAAAACTACCTAAAATCCCTTCAAATAAGAGTGTATATGGGTTGTGTTAAGTTGGATTTGAAAAAACTCATCATCCAACCCAATTAAAAAATCTCGAGTTGGGTTGGATCAGGTTCTAATGATGTTGCTGTTAAATCCAATCCAACTCAACCCGATCATAATTAGATTGGTCAGGTTGGATCAATCAGGTCATAAAATTTAAAAATTTAAAAATTTAGAACAGATTTTTTAAAATAATTTTCTTTAAAATGTATAATATAATTATAAAGAATATGCAAATTTGTTCATAAAGAAATTTCAGATTTTCATTATTTTTATTTTTGTATTTTATTATAGGCTAAATTGTTGTCGCAACCTATCCGGCCGACGACGGGGACGGCGACGAAAAAAAGAAAATAAAAGATTCCCAAAAGAAAGGGAAAACTAGAAAGGAGTCGCCACCAACGTTTATTTAAGGAAAACGTCGAAAAAACCAAAAGATAAGTCGTGA
>PYAF01004288.1:601807-617646 GCA_007407185.1 Glycine tomentella | reverse complement strand
GTTTACGCACGGGGAAGGTGTTAGCACCCCACGCGTCCGTCACGAAGACGGCAGCCTTTAATCGAGTGTGTGACAAATAAAGTGACTTTTTAAATTATTTATCTTTCTTTAAGAACATGAATATGCTTATTTTATTTTTGTTTATTTAGAAAAGACAATCAGATTTTTATTTTTTTAGAAAAGAGAAGATTTTATATTTTTTTTTTGTTTTTTAGGTCGACAAGGGATTTGCCCTTGCTCCTACGTATCCCCAGGTGCAATGAGGAAATCAGACTTACGTAGTTCTTTGTTGAAAACAACTTGATTGAGTTGATTTTATCTTTTTTGAAAGATTTATTTTAATTGCGTGAAAAAAGAGTCGTTAAGGCGTTGGACCTTGAAACGACGTTGAATTTGAAGAAAAATCGGAGAATCGCTTAAGGCATTGGACCTTGAAGCGATCTCGAGTAATATATAGATTTTCTTGAGAAAAAGGAGAATTGAGTGGTCCTTCATTTGAGCATTTTTAGCTTTTTTAGAAAAGATTTTGGTTTTGTGGTAAACTCTATGAAATCAAGCAAGTCGGAGACCCAGCATGATTTTCACAAAATCTATCCACATATTATTGAAACACTACCAAGCAAGTCGGAGACCCAGCATGGAGTGCAAAATCTAACCACGTTATATTGAAACACTACCAAGCGAATCGGAGACCCAGCATGGCGTGCATGAAACATACCACGTGTTATTGAAACACTACCAAGCAAGTCGGGGACCCAGCATGGAGTGCACGAAACATAAGCGAGTACTAAAGATACGAATGAATAATTGACAAAATATTACGTAATTAAATAAATAGAAAGGGATAGAATAGAAGTAGGGGTACATTTAGTAATTAGGGGTGCATACAGTACAAGAGGGAGTACAATCAACAGTTCATATTAAATTACACAAATGGGCTAGGCCCAACAGATATGGGTGCATTTATGAGTATGGGGTGCAAACAGCATTACGTGTGAATTACCAAGTGGGCTAGGCCCAAATGCTAAGGAGTTGCATCTATGAAAAAGGGGGTGCAAACAGTAATATAAATGGGGTGTGCAGTTATAAATATGGGAGATGTGAATAGCATTATAAAATGCGTAATAATATTGGTCAGGCCCAAGCACTAAGAGGATTGTGCTTAATAAGTAAGGGACTGCAAAAAGTAAATTAGTTTTTCTTTCTTTTTTTTTGTCTGTTGGGCTAGGCCCAAAAAACATAGGAGGGGTGAACTTATCAAACGCGGGGTGCAAAAAGCAATTCTTTTTTTTTACTGGACTGGGCCAGGGCGACCCGGCCCAATACGCATCTTCGTCTTCTCCACTGCAGCAGTTCGAAAAGCTGTGCGAAAATAGGGTTTTTCACCCCTTTTGGTGGTTTCAACTCCCTAGGCCACCACCATGGAGGCTAAAGGTGTAGTGGCCACCGCGGGGTGGGCGGTGATGTGGGTGGGTGGCGGTGGTCGCCGGAAAAAGAAAAAAAAACAAAACAACAAACAAAACAAAAAAATAAAACAAGCACAAAAGTGATGGTGGTGCTGATATGGCGTGGTGGTTCGTGGTCACGAGGGTGGAGGGTGTGGTGTGCGGTGGTAGTGACAGCGGTGGCGGCGGTGGCCGGTGGTGTTGGAACGTGGTGGTGATCGGAAAATGAAAAAAACGAAAAAAAGAAAAAAACTCTATGAAGAAGATAACAAAAACGCAAGAGAAGAAAAAAAAAAAGAAGAAAAAAAAACAAGATTACAACAGATCAATAGCCAAATAGCAACAATGGAGATAAACAGAATCTACTCAAACCAAAAGAAATCACCGAAAACAACAAAAAAACGAAAATGAAGGAGGGAGGGGGAGAAGAAGAGAGAAGAAGAAAGAGGAAGAGAAAATGGGGAAATGAAGGGTCACCTCAGAGACCCCTTTGAATTCCCTTGACCGGATGACAAATGGCGAGCTCCGATTGGCTATCTCTGTCTTCTCCGGGATCCGTGCGCCAATTCCTTTTGTTCACTGTTGCCTTTTTGCTTTTATAGGTAGGTTTTCTTGACCTAATGGACCTTATGGCCCATTTCCGTTTCTTTTTGCTTTTTGCTACTTGTTTTTCGTTTTGTTACGTTCTTTTTTTTTTTTCTATCATTTTTTATTCTCTTTTTTTTTTTTACATATTATTTATTTGTGTATTTTTGTTATCCCTTTTTTTTTAATACTTGTTATTATTTTTGTTTTGTTTCTTTTCTCTTTTTTTTTATCATTTTTTATAAAATAATAATAATTTTTGGGTACCCGGACAAAATTAGGGTATGACAATTGTAATTTTGATTCCCTACTTTTCTAAATCCATGAATTTGGTCTCTTTAATTTTTAATTGTAAAATTTGGTCCCTAGTTTTATAATTTGGAAATTTTGATCCCTTGATAAATTATTAACTAATAATTATGAATAATAGAGTTATTAAATTAATTATAAATTTAATAAAAATTGTTAATCATTCAAAAACTTTAATGGAAAAATTATGAACCCTAGTGTGATGTCGTTGTCAATAGACTAGTGTGCGATGGTGGAGATAAAAGAGGTATTTACGAAGAAGAGGAGGAACACAATGTTGTCGAGAATTAAAGTTAATAATTTTTTATTAAAGTTTTTAATAATTTATAATTAACTTAATAACTCTATTAATCAAAATTATATGTTAATAAACTATCAAGGAAACCAAAAAATTGCTAATTTATAAAATTAGGGACCAAATGTTACAATTAAAAATCACGGGAACTAATCATGAATTTAAAAAATTAGTAGAACCAAAATTACAATTTAACTTTTATTATATTCTTATTAATAATACTAATATTTTTATTATTATTAAAGGATCAGGTCAGATTTAATTAGAGGTTGACAATCACAACCCATTGTCCAACCTAAATATAATCAAATTCATATTAGATTGGGTTAGATCTAACCCAAACACTTTAGAAATACAACCCAATATAATTGGATCAATTTGAATCATGGATTAACGACGGACCTATAAACACCCCTACTTTCAACTTAAAATTAATTTTGGATCCTAAATCAACTTCTCAATTTAAACTATATGAATATTTATCTAAAATCATGTTAATTAGTATTTTCAATACGATTTTGAATAATTCAACCTGAATCCAAACACACATTAAAGGAACCAGATAATTATCAAATAGAATGATAGAACATAGTAGGACTTATATATAAATATCAATCAAAATCATCTGATTTTTTTCCCATTTGCCTATTTTTTAGTTTACATATGGAGAATTCTTGACAAAAAAATACATATAACAATAGCACATACAAGAAATATCTGGATCTCTATCATCATACATATATTTATATAGAATCCGCGTTGCAAAGGCCATGACATAGCTGCAGGTAATCACAAAAGAACGAGTTCTGTGCCATTTGTATTCTATCGCGGGTATGACCTTGTTCACCAAAATGAACTTGCTGAGATGTCCTACACTTCCCCTGCTCCTAGCATTCAATGGCCTCAGCACTCAAGAAGGCATTATCTGCTTTCTTGGGTCTAAATCACTCTTCTATTATACCATTAGGATGAAGGAGCTTTCAACTAATATATTGAAAAAACATTAGTGGAGAGGGGGCAGGAAAGATAGTATTAGCAAAAATCAATCATGTACACTTAATCCAAAGACAGATTGCCAGTTCGGATGTTTCGTTGCTGATTACTGATACTTTTGCCCAGTCGTGATAGGGATGAGTTCCAATCACCTGGTTTTCCACTGAATGTTGGAGATCCCATATTAACACTGAATGGATATGCAAGTTTCGGCTGAAACCATTTTTTCAGAGCCAAACCACCAATTCTAAGCTTCCCATTCGATTCACTACCCTGGTAAGGAATCTGAAGCCTCCTCAATAACGCTCCAACTGCTTGGCCAACTCTGAAGCCAAAATATTGCATATTTATCATACAAATTTCTGAAACAGTATTTTCTGAACACATTGTACAAGAGAGAATTTCATACTAAAAAAATTGAATTACTTCACACAATAACACCTTCCAATTTTTCAGTCACATGTAAATCAGACATTTATGACAAACAATCTCCATAAATACAATGCAAACAGCAAAAATACTCAGATGAACCTGCAATTAAATCCATATTACCAGGGGTAGTCAATCACCTGCTTAAAACTATTAAGAAAAGTTTAAGAAACTTGAAATTTGACTTGCTCGTGCCATTTGATCACTGACCACTTTAGATATTGCATTTTACATATACATCTTGTTACTAACACATGGATGTGTCAAATACAGAATGACTCACAAAAATCACTATCAGTAAAATATACAAATGGCAGCCAAAAAAATATGCCATTGTACAAATGTAATGGATCATCAATGAAAATATAACACATGTAATAACTAATACACATGATGTGTTTTCATTGGAAAACAGCACCAACATACCAGCAGAACAACGTCCATTAAGATTTCCCTATTTGATTTAGCAACCAAATATATATATATATATATATATATATATATATATATATATATATATATATATATATATATATATAGGCTTCGTGCATTTAAACATAAAAGTGTGTTCCTCAGACTCAACAAATTTGGATAGTAGTTCATATTGTACGTTTGAACAATAGATTGTTGCAGATATGTGGGGCAACTATATGGTTAAAATACATGTTGACAATGGATGCCTTTGTGATTGACTATCTCACCTTCCTCCAAGGTTAATATTCTTCTTCCCCTTCGGCGACACAACTTTTGTTTTCTCTACAGGCAATAAAATGATTATATTGGGCAATCTTGCACCTGCAAAGAAGATTTCATGGGGATCCCCGACCAAAGAAGTCAGTAGACTATATATAACGTAATATTTTATACCATTGTCATCTGTTGGTTTAGTAAACTCGTAGTAAATACACCTATGGTAATTATTAATAAATTTTACTTAAAAAAAGATGGTTAAAAAGGAAAAAATAGAATCCTGAAATAGTATATTAAAAGAAAAACTGGAAGTTGTAGACTTAAATCATTATCAGTTGAAAATTTCAAAATGGATCACCAAGAGATTGATCCATTTTGAAACAAGGTTTTGTTCACAATATTTGTTGCATATTACCAGAAAACAAGTCCTTATACTGTCGGCAAAATCATAAAATAGAAGGAAAGATAAAGCCGTAAGAAAGGGATGCAGACTGACTAGCTTATGTTTGATAATGATACCCAAGTAAATAAAAATAAAGTATATTTTTGTTAATCATCTGTTGCCAGCTTTTCCTTTCCTTACTATCATAGCAAAGGAATCAGAAAAAATAAAATATCAACTTACACTGTAGATTGAATTCATTTCCTTATCCATATATCAGAATCACTAGTCAATACTCAATAGAGTAGAGTGTGTTTCATGTAAATAAACTCAAATTAGCAAATTAACTCATTTTTAAAGTTTCAATTGATCTCCCAAAAGAATTATAAATAAAGATAAGAATAGAAAATCTTCTTTGAATGAAAAGTTCAACAAGTAAAATGTAGCACGGTATTATTAAATTTTGATAATATTACCTGCTGCTAGTCGATGCTTGAGACCTTTCAAAACTGTTATGAGGTATACCTGTTAACATTTTCATGGATTTAGGGATATGGATTTAATAATTACGGTAGCACGAATGTCTATCTACTGCATATGTTTGCATGTCAAAATTGTAGATGTTTCAGATGCATGCAAAGTATAAAAGAGAAGTGAACAGTGAAGAAGGGAAACAAGAGGCTATTGTATCCATCATTCAAATTTTGGAGCAAATCTGCACATCAGTATCATTGTAGGTTGCATATATACACCAAATATCAAATGTGGTTATAAAATAAAATCTAAGAGTACTGCAACACATACAGAAAAAAAAAGTTAGAAAATCTCCCAAAAAACAAGCGTAAACACTAAAAAATACTTTGATGTAGGTAAAAATATTTCCATTTATTTATCTTCTGTGCTAATTATATGTGCAATGACTCTAAAGCACTTTTTCTGCAACAATGTGAATGAATTTTAAGCTTGTTAAGTTAATCTTGGAATATAGTAAGCATATGAAGGCTTTCATGACTATGGGATGGGCTTGGCTTGGGTATGTTACATATACCCAACCTAGTTCCTATTGCCAGATAGTGAGTTATGAGCCTAACTTAACTCTAAAAAACCGGCTTGTAAGGTAAGGATTGCTCTCCACTTATATAGTTTATCTCGGAACTATTTTTAGTTGACGTGGGACTTCAACTTGTCCCCTTTTTCCCACAGCTACCCACCATGTGAGACTTTCAAAACACCTCCTCTATATAGGGGTGACCACAATTTAGGTGGCTTTTCCAACACCTATAAATGGAAAAACAGTGATTGTAATCCCCAAATACAATTGAGTTAATGAATCCGCCACATAAGTTCTCTCTTTCTCTAGCCTTTCACAGTTAAGAGGAAAACCTTTTATGCAACATAAATAATCATTGGAGTTAGACAAGCTCACCTCAGCAGTAGAAGCATGCAATTCTTTAGCATCAATAACAATAGGACTCACTTTAAGTGATACAGATGGAACAACTCCGTGTGAAGCAGATTCCTACACAATTATTACAGCATCGTATGATGGTCCATGTTCCCTTAGAAACAATAAGACACAATATACTGAATAGAATTAATTTCAGCTCCATACTGACCTCAAGTATTGAAAAGGCACGAGGATCATATTCACCAAATCCATCCATTAATGAACAGAGGTTTGAGCTTCTTGAAGTTTCTGTGCTTACTCCTAGGTTCTCAACAAGTCTATTTTTCACAGATGTATCATGAGGGAGTTGCAGGCATCCCAGAATTTGCGATAATATTTCACTTGTAGGTTTTTCACCGGCTTCAATTGTTTCACGATACACCATTAAGGCCAGTGATGTCCTTTATAGAGTAAAAGCAGCATTAGACTTCCACAAAAACAAAAACAAAAACAAAAATCTAGAAGAGAAGCCTGAGAAAATTAATGGTCATAAAAAACAGGGAATGGAGATTTACAGACTTCCTCGTGTTATTAGTTATTTTCTTTGACGAGTCAATTGGGTAAGAATGAGAAGAAAAAAAATGATTATTTCAAACAAAATGATACAGAAATGCAATAGTTTCACTATAAAAAAGCAGCATCCTGGCATGCATAAATTGAAAAAATAAAAATGTAAAAGAATGTCTATGCATAAATAAACAGCTAAATAGTCGTGTCTTAAAAGAGTTGCAAAAATTAAATAACATATACCATTTATTATCAACTTGTGGCCGTCCTGAGTCAAAAGATAAAACAGGCTCACCAACAAAGCAAGCCTTCTCAAATCTCCGCTGGCACATTCCTTTCAAAGAAATCAAAGTGCTATCAGAATTTACAAACCATAAAACTCTCAAGGCATAATATATGAATAGATTAGGGCCACATGATAACCAAAATCCATGACCTTTTGCTTGAAGTTCTCAGCAAATTAAGAACGAATCCCATAAATAAAATTCAATGCATATCATGAGAGTTATGCATTTTTTATTTATTTAGATGGAGGAATAAGAGTTCATCATGATTTCTATATTTTTTTAATATGAAATGGCCTTATAGGAATATTTCCTATGCAATTGCACACAGTTAACTAACAGGAAAAACACACAAATTGTGAAAGAATATGTAAGAACCTTAGCCCATATACTCCAAAAAAATGAAAAAAGTATTGATGTTATACTTGTATACAATACCAATACATGTATGCTATCCAAGGAATATTTTCCAAAAAAAATATATATATTTTCTTAGAAACTTATTGATACATTTGGAACACACATCTGACGCTTTGAATAGGATTAAATTACTCAGCTCCAATACGAGTCTATTCTCTTCCTTTATATCCTTAAATATATAGTGAAAAGAAGGCAAATTTATAGAGCCAAAACTTCTTTTGAATAGGACTAACAATTATAGAGTCACAACTCACAACTTCTTATGAACAGAACTAATGATGCTTTTTTGTGATGCTCTAATAAAGGTTGGGAGAAAATACTAAATTTTACGAAATGTTCATCGGGGAAAGAACATATTTTGATATGGTCTTTTGCTATGATCACAAGTTTCTTTTTCTTTCTTTTAAATTGTGATCACCATCCACTAATGTGATTGCATATTAATGAGAAAGGATATGTCTCTTCACATAGTAAATTTATGTAAAGTATGCTTTTGTTTTTAATTCATATTAACAAATCTAATTCTAATCATATCATATCTTGAATTTTTAAGAATTTTTCATATCCTGTATATGTTTCGTATTGTATATAAGTATTTGGGCTTTAAAGGTAATAAAACCAAAGAAAAATGCAAGAAAATCTATAACAACAATTTTCAATGTATTTGCAAACATCACATAATGAGCCAACAATTTTTTAGGAATATAGATCCTAATGTGGAAGGTAAAGGTATAAATAGAATTAATGCAAGAAACAGGTCATTTTCAAAGCAATATCAAAGAAAAAACTTGATTAAGCTGAACAATATAGGACCATAATTGAATCTAACAAAATCCAATGAGACTCACCAATTATGCATAGACACATGATGAGATTAGGGACTACACCATCTTTTTTAGCTAGAGAAAGGAGCATCTGAGCTGCCTCCATATCATCCTTTCTATCAATGCAGGCAAAATAGGAAATCGGTTGAGAAAGTATCTAAACTAAACATTAATTTGATGACAAAATCCTCTTACTTAGACCACTTACTTCTCACTTGCCACTATAAGTATTGAGAATGTGATACTGTTTGGGCACAAACCTAATCCTTTCATTTCAAATAAAACCTCCAAAGCCTTCTGAAATTGATCTCCATCACCTGTACAAAACTCTTACAATGTTTAAACTCCATTTTCCCACTAATCAGCTAAAGTTAAACAATGCAAATGCACAGATTGGGGAAACGACTGCAGCAGCTATAAAATTGAAAACAAAGTTGGAAGTAACCATAATTCAAGCAAAACTAAGGTAGAGAGGGTTGCCACCCATGTGTTTTACAAGAAATGCTTTAGGAAAAGAATTATTAAACAAAATCAAATCATTTTGGAATTTATATTAATTTACACTGTCCTTATCATATCTTAATAGTTATGTCATATTTTGGCACTTTGGTTATAGTTTCAGTTAGCAAGTTACTGAGTTCATCTACAAGTTTGTTAAAAGTTGCTTTCTGTATTTAGAAGTTCAGTTACCTGTATAAAAAAGTATTCAGTAACTGTAATGGTGTTGAGGCAAATTAGCAGTTTCACAATAAAATTCTCTCTGTTTTTCTCACTCTTTCTTACCACCTCTCCATTATTATTCTCTATTTATTCCTCACACTTTTTTAATTCTGGTTGCCATATGTGAAAAGTTATTAGAGTTGTTGCATTGGTTAAGAACTTAAGATTATATTCCTAGGGGCATTTTTAGTACTTAGCAATCAGAGTTTTAAATTCAGGTATTTATTTGTGTCTGTGTAAGTAGTGCTCATTTCCTTGGCTTCACTTGTTGACAATGGTCCCCAAACTTTGACTTGTCCCAAGTCGAGCAATAACTTAGCAGTTATTACCCAAGAATGAATGAATGAAGAGTAGATTTTCAAGGAAATGTTAGCTTTAGCTGTCTAGTCATGTGATGAGTCTCCTTTGGTCTCTCTTATCTCTCTATCTTCAGATATGTTTATGTTTACTAATCCTATTAAATTAAACTTCCCTGAATTCACAGACCTTTAAATTTGCTGTTATTTTTAAAAGGAACTACTTTTCCAAGCTATTGAACAGCTTCCTAATCAAACATTTAGCGCTGAAGCTGTGAAGCATACAGAACTCACAGCTTCAAGAACCTGAATGAATGTAATAATCAACAAAAGAAAGAAAGAAAAAAGTCAAACTTACAAAGTGCAGTGAGCAAAGCATTAATTGTTGAAACGGTTATCGTCAATTTAAGAGATTTAAGATATTCATATAGCTCCAATGCTTTCTGCCAATTTCTTGCCTGGAATAAGCATTTGCCACTAGTTAGTAGCATGGTGAATTCAATGCAGGGTACAAAAGATTTGAAAAAACATAACTTGCATGGAAAAGAAACATAAACGTACACATCTGTTGTCTCAGGTCATACTTGTACTACATCTTTTTTAGTTTCTAGATTCAGGGTCATCAACTAGAACACAAAATCCTTAATATACTACACAGAAACTAAAATATTCTACATCCATACATATTTCTTTATTAAAATCAATAGCCAGAATGTCCAAAAAATTATAGGAACCCCCACTCCCCTAGTAGAAAACCTAATAACAGTCATTAAATGAATTGAATTTCCTAAATTATTGACTTCATTAAAATTAAAATAAAAACATTTATTAATGCACTCTACTGTCCATAAACAGACCTTCAATCCATTTCAGTTCCTTTACCTTTTATTATGCATACTCTACAAAATCCATAATCCAATTTTGTTTATTTCATGACTAAAAGATTGCCCTGGGTAAGACCAGACTCATTAATGATGTTTTCATATTCATCCATGCCAATCTTGTTTTCCTTTTATTTTCAACTAAAATCATATTACTTAGACATACATTGCTACAGGCACCCATCAATGAGCTATATGACAGTATTCCAATATGTATTCCTCCTTTACGAGCTTCTTGCAGGACATCAAAGGCAGCATCCAGCTTTTTAGCATGACCAGCAACATCTACTAGTGCACTCAGAAATATCTGCATGATGAACCAACTTCTGTAAGCAAACAACAGTAGAGAAAGGATAAAACTTTGCATACAAGAATCAATTCAAGAAACCACCATAAAATAAAAGCATTAATATTATGCTTTTTTTTACTGCCCATTATTATTATGTTTTAAAATCCACTAAAACTAAAAGATTTTAATAATCCATAATTCCATATGACCAAAACATTTTTTCCAAAAAAAAAAAAAGTACCTCATCTGGGAGGATCCCTTTCTGGGTCATGTCATGGTATACAGTACGAGCAAATTCCCAATCTCCAGTTTGGCTGCAAGAATTAATGGCAATGGTGTAAACTTCTGGACAACCCTTTATGTTATATTTTTGTACCATCTTGTACACTTCTTTTGCTCGTTCAACCTGAAAAAAAATAGAATATTGTTAAACATTAAAGAGATTTATAGTGAAGTACAATAAACAGCGATTGGGGAAGAAAAAAACCACACCTGACCAGCTTTTGTGCATGCCTTCAACAATGCTCCTGTAGTTACGTGATCTGGGTCGATGGGCTGTGTTTCAGCTGCCATTTCTGCTAACACATCAAAAGCACGATCTACTGCTCCTGATTGGGCACAAGCAGCTATAAGTGCATTGAATACAACACGATCTGGCTTCACATTCTACTGCATTAAACATCACATCAGCATGTACAATTAAAAAACTGGGAGGAACTCAACTCATACCACTGTAAATATAGTTCTTTAGAAATACATTTTGCAACAATTGTACCTTTGATCTCATAATTCCATAAGCACCAAATGCTTTAGCAACTTGCCCAGCTCTAGCACAACCACCAATAAGTGCTCCATAGGTATGAACATTAGGTTCCACTCCAGAATTAACCATCTTGTGAAACACCTGAGCATACAGATTAACATTTTTAATGGATATGGAATTTATAAAAATATTACATTTAATAATATCATGCTATGATGAGTTGAAGAGAGATATTGTACTTCAAACATTAGATCAACTTTCCCACTCTTTGCACAAGTTAATATCAGAGTGGTATAAAGTTTGCAATCAGGTTCTAGTCGAGCATCCTTAAGAAGCTGCAAAACTTGGAAAGCCCCTGAATACACAATACAAATGTCATGAACTGAAAAGATGACAAAGAAGGAATATTTTAGAGGTTAACTGGGATATTTACCTTCTGAATCTTGGGAGCTAGCACACACTGACATAAGCATATTAAATGTACTCAGCATTGGATTTGGAATGAGCCTAATGAAATCAAAAGCTTCTTTGACAGCCTTTCGTTTCTTGCAGATGTTAAAAAACTTAGCATGATAAACCTATAACCAGAAAATAAGCATGTAAGAAAAACATAAAATTGAATAAAAGATTATCAAGTAACAGCCAGAAAGACGCATGTACCTTAGTCATGTCTAATAAACTCTTTGTTTCCATATCTTTAAGCAATTCTACACATTCATGTAACCTAACAAAATCAATGTACTTTGGGATAAGCTCCTCAAGCTTAAAAGTAATAGTAAAAGTAGGTCAGATGGGCATCATGATCACGATATAGTCAACAAATAAGAAAGAGGTGAAGGGAGGAGTTTCACCTCATTGTTTCTTTGAAAGCAAATTTGTTTCATGTCTAAAATTCCATCCAGTAGTATTCTCATAAATTAACAAGATTCTGTTTCAGTGTTCATTGGAGGCAGATCAGGTTAGCAAATTACCTCTCAACTTGTAGCAAATTATTATATTTGCTTAGATGCTCTGAAGGATCCATTTTCTGACCATCATGCACCCTGAATTGACCATTTGTCTGATCAACATGCACCTTGATCGAGTGAGCATTCAGAGGCAAAACTTTGTTACTGCCGTGATCCATACTGTTCCTTTCCATTTCTCTTAAAGAGATTCTACCTTTCCTCAAGTTTTTACTCACATGTTGTGGAGGGTAGACTTCTTTATTATGACTGGAAATTTTAACTGCTCCTTTGACATGTTCTGAATCAATAAACATGGTTTACATAAAAGTTTTCTTTATATTTTGGACTGTTCATCATGATACTATGTAAAGATTTGACCAATTATATCATTGATGAAATGATTTGATAATGCATTTTCTTTCATGTAATTACCTGCACTTTGTAGAGGAATATCTGTAGATAACCCTGATCCTTTTAGTGTGCCATTTCCCATCATTGAGGGCAATCCTTTTTTATTCATAAAAGAAGCACGGGGGGATAATGACTTTAAACTACTAAGTGGTGTCACAGATCCGGTTGCAGGCTTGTTAACCTCATAAAACATGTACAGCCCTTCCCTAACTGATTCACCGAAAAGGACATCATCATCAATAGCACCAAGTTCAATTTTTTCTTTAGTATGTTCATCGACTGTTGTCAGTGCATTGTTTACAGAAACAGAAGAAGCAGTATGTTCAGATTCAACCATATTCAAAGGCAAGTCATCATCAGAGTCAACTTTATCTTGACTTTCTTCCACTTGTATAGCCATTTCCTCAGCAAACTCTAGAGGCTGTAATGAACCTGGTGAGAAAGGCACAGATAAAAAAGCCTCATCCAATACCTTGGAACCATTATTATTATTATTATTATTATTATTGACACCAGAGTCAAGAACAGAAGAAGATGACAACTCTGAAGTCTCGGTGGCAGCAAGGGCCACTTCTTGCACCACTGATGATTTCAAAAACGGAATGTGGATTTCGTTGTCCTCAAAGACACGGAAGTCTTCCCCATGGTGATCCTTCAACTTGCCAATCTCAGTCAGTGTGTTTTTTTCCCTTTGAAATTCCGTATAACCAAGAATCTCCCTATCAATGATCCGGTTCCCAACATTAGATCCTTGCGATGATAACGCAAACTTCGCATGTCCCCGTCTCTGTATTTGTTTGTAAAAAAAGTTAGGAAGATGCTAATTATAGAAACAGAATACACGCAATCAATTAACAAATTACATTTTTTTCGCAGCAGAAACACTCTATCTAAAAAACAATAAAAGAAGTGTATCTAATTATAGAAAGAGAATAGAAGCAATCAGTTCACGAAGACAAGGAACATTGACAGCGACATTTTTGCAGCTTATCAAAATCACTAAATAATGCATCTAAATAATCTAAGCTGAATAATTTCCTAACAAATTGATACAAATAAATTTAAAAGAAGTGAATTAGTGAAATTGGATGACCTGGTGGTTAAGAGTGGTCTTATTCTTTTTCTTGTTGAGAGTGAAATGGAGCCAGGAAACGGCGGAGAGAGTGACGACGATAACGACGACGATGACGGAGTGGGAATGGAAGGAGGCTTTGAAGACGAAGCGCGGGGAGTGGAAGCGAAGAAGACCTAAGTTGTTGTTGTTGTTGTTGTTGTTGTTACGTTTGTTTCCGTTTCTGGAGCGAAGAGAGAGTGGCGTCGGAGGAGTAGGGCGGAGAGTGTGAGTGGAACCGAGGAAGTGTGTACGGAGAGCAGAGAGGGAGGGAGTGCGGGAGGTGGTTAGAGTGAGGGCGCGGTGGTGGTTGAGAGAGAGGTTAACTTCCATGGATGAAGAACGAAGAGAGAGAAAGGATAAAGTGGATTAGCATTTACTAGTAGTTTGCAACATTAGCATGAAGGAGAGGAGAGGAGATATAGTATAGTAGCTTGCTTTGAGCAGCAACCAGAGACACGACTTCTTTCTTGCTCATCCATTTCCCTGCTGACGTGGCGCATTTTTGTTTTTCCGTTATGACACACTGTTTCTCATTGCCTGATTTGCCTCCAATTCCATAAGATAAATATAATTGGGATATTGAATTTTAAATTCAAATAATATTCATATTGTCCATAAATAATCATAAATGACTATAATTTTATTAACATCTTCTTAGCACAAATGAAATTAGACTTGGATTATATATCTTTCAACTTTCAAGTTACTTTTTTCTCACTCCTATGTATATAATCTTTTCAACTTACTAAAATACGTCTTTATATTTTGTTTCGATTCATAACCAAGATAATAAATATTTTAACCATCAAGTTTAAGAAATTTGCATGAGTTAATAAGATCGATATATTATATATTTCTATTCAGGATCAATCTTAAACATCGTTAAAGGTGTGATGACGTTAAATTCAAAATTAAAAGGATCCAACTTTCTTAAAAAAAAGTTATAATTTTGTAATGTTTTTTCATATTATTCTATATTATTTTATAAATAAATTAAAGTTATTATTTTATGTTTCTTTTTTTTATTAAAATTAAAATGTGATATGTGATTAAAAAATAACACTCTTTTAGTTAATTTTTCTAACATGTTAATTCATAAAATCATATTGAATGAATTTTCAGTTTTATGATATATCAATATGTTAAGGAAACACAAATAAAAATAAAAATAAAAATAAAAATAAAATGAAAATGAAAATTAATATACTAATAAAAAATATTTATATATATATATATATATAAGTTTTAATATGAAATTATATATGGTTAAGGAATCAAATATGAACAATAAATTAAATCATAAATATAATTAAAATATATAAAATATATAAATAAATTAAAATTTATAAAATGAGATGAGTTTCATGCGTCCGAGATAATCATTCCTCTTTGCTTCTGCCTATATGCCTTTGGTTGTTTGTTGAACATTCACATTAACTTAATTATTGAGCAGGTCACGTAATGAAGGTACTCGAATGGCTGAGATACTAGGTCAGCCAATACAAATTTCTTAATTAAGGTGTCGTATCTAAATTTTTTAGAGAGAAAAATGTAATTGGACAAATTTTTAGATAATTAGAATTGGTGACATGATGATTGATGAACAAATTTTTTGAGAGAGAAAAAAATGATAACTTCTAATATTCATAAATATTTAAAGAAAAATTATTTAATACTTTTTATAATAAAAACATTACAAAGAAATGTAATTTGTTAAGAGTGTAGAAGTAAAAATATGCAATAAACAACATATTTTTACATGAGTTTCATTGGTATATATGTTAAATTTAATAAAATTAATTGAAAAA
>PYAF01004288.1:578317-595363 GCA_007407185.1 Glycine tomentella | reverse complement strand
CAACTGAAAGCTTTTACTTAAACTTAAAAGGTTGATGTAGTATTTGCAAAGTAAGAATAAAAAATAATTCAAAAATTTATAATAATTCATATATCTTACTTAATCAATTAAATTATACATCAAAAACTTGCAAAGTTATTTTGGCTGCATTATAAACTCAACCTTTTCGGATATGTCAAAATAAGTATATAATTTGTATATGAGATACATTAATTCATGTCATATCTGTACCCAAAAAAAAATCATATGTCATAATTCATTTTCTTATGTTTCAGATAATTTAATTTTTTAAAATAGTAAACCATTTTGAAACATCCTAATTTTTAAAAATTGTAATCTATCGAAGTACATTCAATATTAAGATAGACGAATAATCAAGAAATTAGTGATTGTGTGATTCTGATCGCTTCTATTTTTAGGGTCGATTGCTTTTGACCAACACAAACAAATTAGTGTGGACTATGGTAGCAGCAACGTTGGGATCATCTCTTTGTTGTCATTAAATTTGCTATTAATATTGACTTTACGTTATTAGCATTGTTGATTTTGACTGACACTAATTTACCTTTTTATAGTGTTTAATAAAATAGTAATGTTAAAAAAAATGCATAATCAAAGTGTATAAGAGACAATTTTTAAAATATATATGTTTTATGTAATACGAGTGGACCATGTGATCAAATCAAAACACAATATAATTGGATATTAACAAAAGATACAGTCCAAACCTCAGCAATCATGGGTTAATTAGGTATGATTTTATGTCGGGTCTTTTACATGCAACCTTGCTTATATTTAAGTTTATGAAAATAGGTTAGGTAAACTAAAATTGATTTTATGTTGAACGAGTTTGATTTATTTTTTAAATCTTAATTTTAAATTTAACTTATTAGTTTAATATTTTTTTTCTTAAATATGTTTAAGTTCAGTTATAAATTAATGATCGAATTTTATTTTAGATCTCTAATAAATTTTTTATTATTTTAAGTCTTTGATATATTAAAAAAATTTGTTTTAATTTTTTATCATTTGTTAAATGATGACTTCAAACATTTTTTTTTAGTCTCTTTTGTTTGAAAATATGAGTTTATGGGTTGAGGAAGAGTAGGAGTGGAGGGTGTTATGGAGGAGGAAATGATTTGAGTGGGAAAAGAGAGATTGTAGAGAGGTTACATGAGGATCTTGATAGATTGAGGGTGCTTTGTGAGGACACGTGGAGACTGAGGGTGGATCAAGGTGGTAATTATTCTGTGAAGTCAACATACATAGCTCTTCATGATCGGATCTTTGCAAATGAAGTGATGAGATTTACGAGGTTTGGAAGATTAATACTCCACCTAAGATCAATATCTTTCTATGTAGCTAGGATGTTTAGAAATAGACTTCCGATAGGAAAGAATTTAAGGAAGCAAAATTTGTTAACAAATGAGATTGATGGTAAATGTCCTTTTTGTAATATTGATGTGGAGGAAACAATCTTGCACGTTTTTTCATGTGTAATACCACAAGACAAGTGTGATCTTATTACTATGTGTGGATGGACCTCAACATGGTCACTCCTGTTGATCAACGCACGCACTTCTATCAACATTTCTTGAATCATCATTCAACGAATGCTAACAAAAAATGGAGGAATATGGTGTGGTATTGTGAGGTCATTATGGCTTACAACAAATGCAATAGTGTTAAGGGAAGTTGCGGTTAACATGTTATACGTCATTCAAGATGTAAAGTTCAATACATGTTCTTGGTTGAGGAACATGGGAAATTTGTTTGGCTACTCATATGTGTAGTGATGTTTGAATGTGAGGGCTTGTCTTGAAGGATAACACACAATCATAGGTGATCATAAAAATGAGAATATGACAATGTGGCTGAAGGAGTTAATGTTGTAATCAAGTGCAGGCACAATGTGATAATTATGGGGGATAGAAAACATTTATAAACAAGGGAGAAGGTGATTATAATGTATTTATGAAGCATCTTGTTATAAATAGATTATAATCATCTTAACTTGTACTTGGGTTTCTAGTACATTTATGATTTGTATGTGACTATGACATTTCTGGTGCCTCTTTTATTTTAATACAAGTAATTTTATAGTTGAAAAAATAATAATCATAAATAATGTTAGAAAAATCAATTTGTAAGACAATAATAATTTTCACATCAATTTTAGAACTAATGAAAAGAAAAAAAATATGGCGGTTAAAACCACCAACAAACAACACTTTGAATTGCCGCTATAAGAACTGATTTTCTTGTAGTGAAAATGGGACAGCAAGACCCGATGGGTAGTGATAAAAATTTGTCATTGAAGACTACATATCACTATATTCAATTCGTATTAAAGTTATTATCAGGTGTAATGGAATATATTAGTCTGTTACAACTAAAGTTCAAATTCTAAGAAAAATAACTATAATAAATAAATAAAATTAAAAAAAATTAAATGAAACAAGAATTTATCAGGACTATGATTTGATTTGAGTCCTTTCAACAATTGGTCTGCATTTCAATAAGTAGGCTGTAGTAGAATATTGTGAAATAAAGAATTAAATTGATGTTATATATTTATTGTTAATAAACTATGTTGATATAAATTCAAATTTTCGGAATCAAAATGACTTTACTACATAAATTCTTTTTTTTGTGCAAAACATAAATTCATGTTACATATTTTTTAATATATATATATATATATATACACACACACTAACAAATTATTGTTAAAACCATAATATTTGATAGGAAAACTTGAAAACAAAAGAATTGGCTGCTTTTTCTCCGTCTGTCACTCTCTTATGTTATGGATAAACATAAGCATACCTAGCTAGTAAAGAAGGGTTTAGATTTGGATAAGAATCTAGAGTAGTTAAAAAAATGCATAATATACTGTTAATTAAGTGAGAACAAAAAAACAGTAGTTAATTTTTTTTTTCAAATACAGACTATTTTTTTCGCGTCTCTTTCTCTCTCCTAATATATGTGTAGATAGAAGTATACTTTTTTTTATGAAAAAGAGAAGTATACTGTTAAGATGCAGAAGATCCAATTCCATTTTTGTATAAAAAGTTATTAACACCCGGGAAAGTTGCAAATCAATGGAATTATATCAGCGTAGGGTCATGGAAAAGAATTAAATTTGTTCATTTTTGTCTTCACCCCCATATCCCATCCCATTTCATTTTGTCCAATTCATTCCTATAGAAATATTGACTACATTTTCCATTATAGAAATGCCAAAAAGTGGGCATGCACATATATTTTATGTTTTTGGCAATAGGATCCATTTAGTAATAGAAGAAAATTGAGGATCTAACATGCCAAAACGAGTCCTATTTAGTTAAGGGAGACTTTAAAAATTAAAAAAGAATAATTTAAAAGAAGAAGAGGTTTTGAACTTATCTGATTCGATGCAATACAGTGCATACAAATTGCAATAAACTGGCATTGACCCCTGGTTTTAGTCCTATGAGTGGTTTTCCTTTCCAAGGTTTCATCAAACTCACGAGTTCTGGTTTGTTTTGGCCCATAGGAAATATGATCACAGATTTGGTATTGGTTAGTGGTTACAGCTAATTAAGTTGTTTCAGGCACATAACGACTTGGACAAATCGACAATAGCATTAATGAGAGATAATGACCAAAGTCTACAATACTTATATATATAGTCCCTACCCTCCAAAAAAAAAACGCGCATAAACTCACACTAATAATATATTGACCAGTTATATATAGATTGAGCTATAGTGAATCAAGATTTGAGTCAAATTTGGTTCATTTTGAATTGAACCTGGTCAATGATATATATAGTTCTAGTGTGTGTACTAACTAACTTATATAACTAGCTATATGACAAAATCATATTTCTATATGCTTCTCTAGCAACCAGCATTCACAATCGGTCTCTATCAATTTTGCCCTCCGGGGATGGACCTACATCTCTAATATTAAGGAGGTACATGTCTCCATACAGTTTCAAAAGTTTTTTATGCTATAATAGTAGCAATAACTTGTTTTTAATTGAGGTTTCATTGTCTTTAATTAGACAAAGTTGGTTTTTGATAGAGAAAATATTAATTAAGGGAATGAAGGATGTCAATTTCACACGAATATATATATATATATATATGGGGCATGAATATTGATTATTATTAATTCATTAATTCCGGTGGATTTATAATTAATTTTATGACCCAACACTGTTAGTTAAAAAGGGGACTAAAATCTAGCTAGCAATAGCGATCATGTAAAGCACTGTATTTATTTTTTGCTACATATATTATTTTATTATTATTATTATTATTATTATTATTATTTTATGGATGGGTATGAATATAGAGCCAAATGGCCGAAATCCAACAAAGCTTCTAGGGGATTGGGATTAATTACATCACCTTCTTCATCATATCATATCCTTGTCTCTTGAGCTGAAGGTGCATTTTCATCAAGTGTCACAATTAAGTGGAGTACTTGCTAGTGGGAAGTGGCATGTCTCTATCGCTATCTCTTTTCTTTTTTATTTTACTTTTACACACGAAAGATACAAAATGATAGCTGGAGCCAAGTTAGAACTCCAGAAAAGGAAAGGGGGGCCAAACATAATAATTAAATTGAATTAATTTAATTTCTCATTTTCTGGCATCCACAGAGTTCAATTTGTTAATTCAATCAAGCTAATTAAACCCACTTATCTATCTATCTTTTTACAAAACAAATAAAAACTACTCATCGACGTATCCATATGGCTGCTTATGCCACTACTTTTGTGACTAATTAACACTGTTATGCCACGCACACACACTAAAATGGATATCACTTGTCGGAAGTGTAAACATGGGAAAATATATATGATATGTACTGCGTGCACTTTCTTCTGATCTTCTTTTAAATGGTTTATATGTGCAACTTAGTTGCATTTTATACGGTTTCTTTTATAAAAGATTCGGTTGATCTTTATTAATTCCTTGTCATGCATGCCGTGGTGACACCTAATAATTTGTTTGTCTTATTATGATGTTTATGACAGTTAATTATTGAATATGAACATTTCTCACAATAAAGAATTAAATCATAAATCATTACCTTGTACTCAATCCCTAATTATTATATTACGATGTTTAATTTTTTTCTTATACACATATATAGTTGTAAAAAGTATCCTCAATCATTCACTAAGATTAATCTTCTTTGGGAGATTCAAACATTCTCGAAAGTAAGCTTTTCCTTATTAATCAACTTTTCTCTATACACAAGAATTCAGATTCAAACCTCTAATTACTATACTCGAAGCATTTGACACATCACCAATGGAACAAGTTTCCCCCACATACGGTGATGTTTCAATTTGGTGTGAGATTATATAATTACGTGCGTTTTAATTCTTAATTACTTTGTGTCACATTAATTGAAGTTTCGATGGTTAGTTTTGCCTCAAAATGAGAGAAAAAGAAGTTTGAAAAAAAGTATTTGGGAGATTACAGGCTTTAGTTAAAGTTATTTTCCTAATATATATCAAAGATTGCTTTTTTGAGTGTCACGAATTGTTTGTTGCATAGAATAAATTTTAAGCACGATAAAAAAAATTACTCATAATCTAGCACAATAAAACACAAAACAACAACTATTTTAGGAGATTAAATTGATCAATAAATTTTGAGCTACTATGATAATTCTATAAATCAGAAATGCTAGTAAAACTTTCTCTCTACATTCTTTATGTGATTAGTTAGAATTTATTAAAAATTATCAATTTTAATAGGGTTTTTTTCTCATTTAATATAAATCAAAAAGAGAAAAAAAATTAATTAAGATACAAAATCTATCAAAAATAATTAATTTCAATACATTCTAATTAGTCACATAGAAAATATCTAAAAGAAAGTGTGTAAAAAAGTGTCGCTAACATTTCTTTTCTTGAAACAACTTGATAATTACATAGACAAATCTGTAATTAGTGAACAATCCAATTATTTTATACTTCAAAGTTGAATCCCAATTAAAAGCAATTGTGGCAGCTAACATTGTCAGGATGGTGTTAGATCAAATATATATTAAATATAATTTTTTTACATCAAAATTAGAACTTCATGCTCTCTAGTGATATCCAAAATATATATTTCCACCAATTTTAATTTTTTTGGATCATTTATTAGATTAATTTTGGATCGAAATTTAATCATATTTAAAAAATTGGTTTCTCTCAAAGAGTTAGATGTTATTGGAGGAGACGATTTCCATGCCTCCTTAAATATAATTCTGAATTTTGATACTAAAAAAAATATTGTGTGTAAAATTATTTGACAATATAAGTGTATATAATTTTAACTTAGATTGGTATAACTAATTCATTCTCTTTCAAAAAAGAGTTAACTATCAAGGGAATCTGAACAATACATATACTCATTTAGTTTAATATACAAAAATTATTTTTGTATTGAATATGCTTTTCATGGTTTTGCGCATGACGTACAAAGACAAGTAACGTTAGCATGGCATGGCCACTTGCACCTTTATCACTCGTGGTCATTATAAAACAAATCCATATGAACATGACATTAAATGAGCTCATGCATAATTCAACAATACGAACTTAGGACATTTGTTTTAATTATATTGGACAATGGACAGTAATAGTTATTTATCTTATCCGCACCAAGACAACTAATATATCAAATTAAAATAAGGGGAAGAAAATTAAAATACTACAGCTATATATAAACAAGGCTGGGATATATTGAAGTCAGAATGCTTCAATTGCACTTGGACATTTTGACTCCCCAAGAGTCAAGTTTTTCATTGATCTAACATTATGGCATCTTTGCATGTTGTTAGCATGCTTATAAATTAATTGCTTACAAACAATATGATGCCGTGCCTGTTAAGGAAAGGCTAGATAATATTATAGTGTGGCCAAGGTATAAGGAGCTACCTTTTTTTCTCCTCTTTAAATGGAAGGAGACACTGAAAATTTAACTGTACTTGAAAGATTTAAGCTATTTTTTTTATTATTATTAATATTTTTCGTACTTGAAAGATTTAAGCGGAACTCTTGCTGAAATATAAATATATATTATGTATTATGACTTATGAGAAAAAAACGAGTTATTTTTTGTCGTTTAACATCTCATTAGTAATTTCTTAGTGTTTCTTCCTTCCTAGTTCCTTCCCTTCTTTCTGAAGAATTAATAGCTAGTCATCTTAAAAATTATGAAATTTCAATACAGTTGTCTTTAAAATTATATAGAAACCAAAAGGACCAATTAATCGCGGGGTCTCACAAAGACACGATAATTTTACGTAATTCGATGAGCCACGTGCCTACCGTAATTCAAGAGCATAAACACCTTTCATGCCTAATTATTATAAAAACCAACAAATTAAATCATATAAAAACTTATATATATTTGACATTGTTGGCGTTAACTGTATCTATAAAGTGTAAGAAATAGACTAAATTTCTTGACACAGGATCTAAGGTCTAAAAAAAAACAATGTAATTAGCATATTTGAGAGTAGATAGATGATTATTTTTTTTTATTGATAAATATTAATTGTTAATGTATTATTTTTTATTAGTGGGAGAAATCAAACCTACAATTTAGACTTATTTAAATGTGAACTTTGTTTAACACTTAGTTTAAGTTGACTCTTCTTCTCTAGATCAAGTAGTTATTTAAATGGATTGAACCATAAGTCCAATCCAAAATAATTCTAAAAAAGTTTAAATATTTTTTATCTTTATAATATTTGTTTTTTTTGTGTTGGTCCTTATATTTTTTTATAAAATTGTCCTTATTAAATTTCTATTTTTGGTTTTGGTTCTTATTATTTTGTTTTAGTTCATGTAATATATCTATTTTTGTTTAATTTTATTTCTTACGATACGTTGTTCATTTTGAATTATTTTATTTGTAAAATATTTTTTTATAGGGACTAAAAGTAAATTATCTACATATTTCAAGGGGAAAAATGAATATATTACAAAGCAAAATAAAAAAAAATCAAAACTAAAAGAAATAAGAAGACCATTTAATTTTTTTTTATAAAGATCAAAACCAAAGAATCAATATATTACCAGAAACAAAATTTGGATTTAACCCTTCTGGAAAAAAAATTAATTATATTTTATCATCAATATTATACTAAGTCGTACACACTTCATGTTACCAAGAAAAATATTCGATCTCTTGCTCCGAAATTCCTAGACAAGTTATATCCTGTCAAAGAAACATTGCAGTAGCACCCAATGCCAGTACCAATGACGATATGGTAAGGTATGATTTCAACATTGTGAGTTAAGTAGAGTATAGATGCTAACCATTTCTATCCCAAAGAGCTACTTTTGTTTACTTGGCTCATTCATTTTAATTTATATATATTTCTTTTGTGCATGTAATCCATATCTCTTGAGGCTTCTAAAGAGTCTCCTTCCATTCCATTGAAACCTGCACCAAAATTATTTGAATGATATAATTGTTTGTGAAATAATTTGAATGATATAATTGTTTGTGCACTTATAGCCGTCATAGTCTAAAATCACAGGACAAAGCTATCCGGTGTAGAGGGAAAAAAAAGTGTACTCCTTGTCGAGTTGTTAATTTTTTTCCATCGATTAAGATTAAAGGTAACTTTGGTTGTAAAGAAGAAGAAAAATAAAAAGAAGGAATGAAAGTGAATAGATAAGAAGGGGAACAATTGAAAAATAGAAGTTATTTAACTGAAAAAAAAAATAGAATGAAACAGAGAAAAAATAATTAAATCAAAGTAATTTGATATATAAGGAAAAAAATGGCTCTTTAGAATTGAAATGGTTAATATCCAAATTAATTTAATTGGTCAGTTTTGGGATAATCGGATTTTGCGGCTGATGGACACCCTTATTCGAATAAGTATAGCTCAATATATAGGTTCAATTTTTCATATTACCCATCATAAAAAAAAAACTCATTAAACTCTTTTCTCTTTCTTTTTTTCATTTTTTTCCTTTTCTTCAATATATTTAACTACTTTTACAAGTCATCAGAACAAAAATAGATATTCACAAGATTCAACGAAATGTCAACGATCAAACAATTGTTCCCAACAAATCAAAATTTGTAAGTTATATATTGAGATACAGGTACCCTAGCTAACACGTGTCAATTACTTACAATAATTGAAAAAAAGGTACTCTAGGTATTCATCAAGACAACATTTACATAGATATATAAATAAAATACTACTTAATTTTACCCTTACTTGATGTTATTTCTTATCCAAACTTAATTATTTTGACATTTTAATATTATATGTTGTTTTACAATACGTCTTTTGTAAAAACCATAAGGGATGAACAGTTAGGTACTAATTAAAGAACTCGACCATCTATTTAAATTTTTCATTTATAATAAATATTTAATAATTTTTAAAATGAAAAAATAGATTACCATAAATTTATTGTCCTAATCTTTCATTTGTTTTTACAACATTTTTTATATAATTTTCTTAAATTAAAGTAAAAAATTGTTGTCTCGTCCATTTTCTTCCCAAACCTCACTTCCAAATCTATTCTTTGATTTCTAATGCACTTTCATTCTAATTTGTAATTAAAAATATTTATTTATTAATATTTCTAAAATGGTCATTACTAGGACTGAAAAAAAGTGTGTTATATGTTGTTAATATTTCTCTTTAATTTAAGGTTCACATATTATTTTTTTACTTTGAGAACGCTAGTGGGTTTTTTTTTTTATATTTTATTAATGTTGGAGCACGGAAGAATAAATTAGTAAGAAATCCACTTTCCAACTTGGTTTTGCTTCTGTCAAAAAACAAAAAAAACTTGGTTTTGTTCGAAAGCCAAATCTGTACGAAGACGCACATAATTTTAACCCTATTGCATAGGTAATTGTAGAGAAAAGAAAGAAAGAGAGGTGTAATTTTAATTGTTGATTTAATGTTTTAAAGTAAAATACTAGTATAATTTTAATGGGGAAAATAGTGATTAAAATATATTGTTGTTGTTGAATGAGGTAATTAAATGTGTAATTATATAAATTCAGATAAAGTGTATAATAGGACTAATAAATTAGAAAGGGAAAGTGTATTATATTTGACCAACCTACAACTGCATAATGCATATTGACTTATTAATGTTAAATGTCTTTAATAATCATATAATCACCTAACATTCTAACAATTAGAATCTGTTTGTCTTTCACATCTTAATGATTGAAATTTGAATACACACCAACTTGCTGGATCGGTTAGAGAATGGTTAGATATCGATGGTCAAAATGGGTCAGTACTCAGTACTGGATTGTACTCCTCCTCCTCCAAGTTCATGCACTTGGCAAGTTGGCTGCTTGGAAGACCAACTCTTATTTGTTTCATTTAGTGGCTTTCCCTATTTATTTATTTTGCTTACAATTTTCCTCTCCCTTATGTGTGTATAGTGTAGAGTCTCATGACAATAGAATAAGTAATTTTTTTAGATGGGAGAGAAAATTATGATAAGGAAGCAAGCAAGTAGATGTGTGGGCTCTCACAGGTGTCTTGCTGTTGTAGCCTTTTGCTTGGCCATCGTCCACTGTTCTTTCTCTATGCAATGCATTATTTTATTATTCAATTCCATCAAGTTTTTGTCCGTCAAAATTAAACATAGAGGGGTGTGGCTGCCCAAGCCATTGGTCCACTGCCTCCTATAGTATTAATTTTTTTGGGGATTCCTTTTTGGTAGGAATTACAAAGTATTTTTTTATAAGAAACAATTATATATGCAACGATACTCTTTAATTTTAAAACTATTGATTGGGTTAAAATAATTTCGGTAAATAATATTTTTTATCAACAAATATTAATGAATGATTTGAAAGTTAATTTTTATTAACAGAAAAAATCGAACCAATTAAATTTTCTTATTTTTTTCTCTCTTCAAACTCACTTTTATATATATATATATATATATATATATATATATATTATACACACGATTAAACATATATTGACTCCTCTTTCATTCATTTACCTATTGTTAAATTATTAAAGAAACGTTCTTAACGTAGAATACTAGTAAAGAAGTTAATTTAATTCCTTCAATGATTTAATATCATACATGATTAAAAAATAGTATGAAGTAATGTAAAAGAAAAACTAATAGCACATAATGTGGCTTTTGCATGTTGTGGGCTAACATATATATGGTGGTAGCTTATTTATAAGTAAAAAAACAAAAAAGTATGTTAATTATAAGAAGATATTAACTATTCGTGTTGTCTACAATTTTTTGTCTAACAACACATGTGAGATGGGGAATTTGTATTTCCCAAAAAATTCAAATGGAATATAATTGAAATATATAATTAAATCACATAATGACCTTTTTTACATAATATTTAATTCTTGATTATCTATTATTAAATCTAAGGAGATGTTTGTTTCAAGAAATCAAGAAAGATTCTAGAAAAAATGATTTATAGAATATTGCATTCCTGTATTCGGTAGAGATTTCGTAAAAACATTCTTATAATGATTGATTTTCAGGGATATAAATTACTCACATTTGTCTTGCTTATTATTTTGTTTAATTGTTGCGAAATCGGCAAGTATACCGTTCGTTCAAGTAATAAAGAGATAAGTAAAGATATCGTCCCAGGAGGATTAGTGCACCGATTGTATTATAACTTAAATCTAAAAGTTGGATGTATAAATGTTGGTAAAAAGTATGGATCGTTTGTTTGAACAATTAAATGTAAGACAAGGTCTAAAAACATAAATCTAAGTTATGAACAAGGAAATTAAATTGTAACGATATAAAAGAAGCATAGCCAGGGCACCCACACTCGATGTTTCCTTCCAATGAAATTGTATCGATTACTACATTCACTTAACGACATTATTTAGCCATTATGTGCATACAAGTTTAGTTGTTCAATAATTCCTCATTGAAACAACCCTTTAACCCGCTTGAAAGTTCTAATCCCTTAGTCACCTTCCTAGGGTTAAGTATTAAGCAACACATTGAAGAAACTACCAACATACATTCCCATTCCTAGGTAATGTAAAGCTAGTTACCACACTTAGTTCCAAGACTAAAGCCCTAATATTCCTATTATGAACCCTAGCTCTTTAACCTTTAATAGATTGATCAAGTCTAAGAAAGAGATACAAACATTCAAGCAAAGTGCAGTAAAATAACTTTGATAAATGAATAATAGCATTCAATACATCCCAATGGAAGTTACATCAAGTGCTTGGCCCTAGCTACAAAATGAAACTAGCCAAACCTAGTCATGGTTGGCCTTGGTACATCAAAAAGAAGCATATTCAGCTGATACACAAGCAAGGAGAATGAAGAGAAGAAGGATGGAACCCCACTTGCTCTCACAATCCCCAAACCCTAGCTAAGCTTCCCAAGCTCTCTTTCTATCTTTCCCTTGGTGAATTTTCGTTAAAAAGTCCCTTCTTCAGAAGTGGGTTCTTGCATTTATACTTGGGGAAGTGAAATCCCAAGTTTACCCTTGACAGCACTTGAAATCTGCAGAAATCGAGTCCCGTGCGGATCGCACGGCAGTTGGCGCCTGTAGCGCTGGCATTGGCGCGGACAATGTAGGACTGGCGCGGATCGCGTGGCTTGGAGATGAACTTCTCAATTAACTTGTGGCGCGGCTGGCGCCATACTCCACGCGGTTGGCGCCAGATTCCAGAGGAAATCCACTTTCTAGGGCAGTAGTGGCGCTGATGGCACTGCACGTGGCGCGGATCGTGCCAGATTCCAGAGGAAATCCATTTTCCAGGGCCTTATCCACGCGGTTGGCGCGGGATCTGATGCGGATTGCGTCACTGAGAAAACATGGCGCTGGTCGCATGATAATTGGCGCAGATCACGCCAGATTCTTGCTTCTGCTTCCTCTGGAATTCCCTGGGCTATTTTCACCTGTTGCTACTCAAAATTGATCAAAAACATCATCAAGGCAAATTCGTCAACATTCATACATATTAGAAGTTTTTATCATTAATTCTCATGCATTTTATGATCAATTAAGCTTGGAAAACATCTTACGCTAGGCGCATATCATTAATAATTTAATTTATTTTTTAGGTTTGATTGGATCCTTTATTTTTTTAATTTAATTTGGTTTTTTAATTTTTAAAATTGAATAAATTTAATTTTCTTGTCTAAATTAAACTGACGATGTTAAAAAATGTGTATTTTGTGATCATTTAAAATTACTTAGTGATGTACAAAGTACGATTTCTTAATATCATTGATTCAATTTAGACAATAAAATCAAATTGAATTGATTTTAAAAATTAGAGAACCAAATTAAACCTATAAAATATAAAAGATCAAATCAAACCTAAAAAGTAAATTAGAGAAAGAAAAAAAATTAATTTAACCTACTATTTTCATGGGGAATAATAGGTATATTGAATTCTCATATAAATAAAAGTTATTTTCTACAATAACCAATAATCATCTACTTATCCCAGTTCGATTTAGAAATACAATTGTATACCTTAAAACAAATTATCTCTAATTATCAATATTTATTTCTCACATCCTCAAATAATAAAAGTCTACTCACATTATTTTCTAAAATTGTCATATGACTTAAAGAAAGATTTTAATCTTTATCATTATATATAGAGAGGGAGGGGAAAAGACAAGGCTCAAACGTGTAATTAAACTTTAGTAGTCTCCTTTTGGACCACATAAATCCAATGTAACAGGAGGGACAATAACAGACTTTTTGCTAGAAAATTAAACTATTTTATAGTTGTTATGCGCGCACTGTTCTCATACACAGGCTGTGTTCATAAAATATTTAATTTTATATAATAATGATTAGAAAGAAACAAAAGAAAAAGTGAGGATGGTACTGTGTTGTCGTCTAGTGTTAATTTATGGCTATTAATTCCTCTTCATTTTCCAAACTTTTTCATATGTAAATGTAAAGTATAACCTTTTGCGCATGCGGATGTGCCCACCAAAGCCCAACGATAGAGAAGAGACCAAATGGCCATGGCATGTTTAAATTTGATGAAATTAATTAAAATAAACAAACATCTCATTCATATCATACAAGAAACTTTTAACACGAAATATTGTGAGTGATTAAGACAAATTATAGGTTTGGTTTGGCCGGGCATATATTATGTTACTCAGAACTTTTTAACCGCTTCAAACTCAGCTATAAAATTAATTTTCAATTTCTTTTTCATATTATTATTATTACTATTTATCCATATATTTTTTAATTTTTTTAGTAAAACCTTGACTTTTTTCTATATATATGAATATATTTTTATGATTTCTTTTTTATTATTTAAACATGATTTTAATATAACATTTTTATATTATTAATGATTATACATATAATTTTAAAATAATATTCTTGTATTTAATACGGGGATGAGAAGATGGATATACGTTCCAGATGTTTGTGAATACTCTAATACGTATTCCTACTAAGATAAACAACAAATGAAGTACTAATTGTATATTCAAAAATCAAAATCACATTAGAATAAGAAAGAAAGAAATAAAAAGTTTAAACTATGTATCTTTACAAAAGCAAAGTCATATTTAAACACTAGTACGTGTACGTGCATCTTTAGTTGAAATTGATCATAGATGGAGTATTAGATACTTCTAGAACTTTTTGTTTTCCGATGCGATAAGTTATGCAATGTATATTGTCCAAATCTATATGACAAATTGACAAATTGACAAGTTGAATATTTTTTCTAGAGAAATGGGTAGGTAGCTATAATTGTATATACAGATATCGATCTTTAGGTAGCTTCTTGCACCAATTAATTATACTCCAACTAACAGTAGAAAAGAAAATGGATTTGCAGATTTATCGTTCAGTGAAAAAAATTCATCCCTTTTTCGACGATTTGGGTGGCAGGGGGGACGTAGCTAACATGTATCTGCATCTAAAATTATGCGACGATAGTATGGACTATAAGTACATATATAATTATTTATTTGTTATTTTCAACTTCTTTCTACTCTGTTATTTTAACTTACAAGATATTTTATTCTAAAGAAGAAAATAGAATAAATTTGAGTAAGTAAATATATGATCTGAACTAAAAGTTATGTACGTAGTTCTTAAACATGCCAGATGTAGTGGTAGATTATTAGATGCATGCACCACTAGAAACTAGTTATTCATGTAATAAACTTAATTTTGAGAAACATGCATGACCTCATTGACACAAGGAGAATATTTTCTTCTTTTTGTTTTCGATTTTCTAAATAGGTTTTAAAAAAATGTGAAAATGTTGATATAAAAGAGTGTTTTTTTAGTAGTAGTTTCAGAATTGATGTGATAAAAAGGGCTTTCTTTATCAATTATAATCACAACTTAAAGTAGAAAATATTCTGCATCATTACTCTCAAACACCATTTACAAGCTAGAGACAGAGACAAGAGGGTTAAGGTTTGAAAAATTATAAAAGAGAGAAAGAATATACCTCGTGAAGGAGTGATGGAGGTGCATTTCATGAGGCTAGTGTTTAAATGAAAGACAAACACATCAATAAAAAAACACACATATTCAAATAAACGAAAAAGATAAATATATAATGAAGAAACATAGACTGAAGCCATATTATAAAGATAAAGATCGAGGATACATCAGTCTAATTATCCTTTCTAAAACGTCTTGAGGAGAGTATATAGTATGAGTTCAATCTTGATCTTCTCTTTATACGTCACAACGTCATTGATCTTCCTCGTATATAGTATGAGTTCATCGTCATTTATACATTTTTTTCATTTTTTGCTTTTCTAAATGGCCTTTGTTATGAATGCATTCAACTTTTAAATCCTAGCCTCATAAAATGTTCTAGTTTAGATTTTAGTCTTTCTAAATAGTTTTTGTTCTGAAAAAAGTCAAGTAACTATCCCAAGTGATGACACTAACTTTATGCATGAACCTGATTCACTATTTCATATGAGGGCAATCTTCTTGATTATGGTTCTATTTTCAAACCTTAGTCTCCTTTGTTTCAAATCCTAATCTTATTTGCTTTTTTTTATAGGTGGTTGCGTGTGTTTTGTTTATAGGGTATGACAATAAGTGAGGTCTTCATATGATAAAAAAGACAATTCTACCTGATGTACTCACAAAAAACATGCACACGCACGTGTATATATATGACTAATATATTTTTAATTTCTTTAAAATGAGTGAGTCTTTTTTATAATTTTTATTTTATTTTTTGTTTCTCTAAGATTTGCAATTAGTTATTGGTCCTATAAAATGAGAGAATTTTAATTTTGGTCTTTATTTTTTTTTTCATTTCTCTAAAATCTCAAATAAATGTAAAAAAAAAACATTAGAAAATTTTAAAGTAAAAAAAAAAAAAAAAAGCATTTAGCTTAAGGGATTTAGAAAATTTTAGAGGTATCACATGTTGATATGATATCACAATCATTATTAGTGCCATCACTTGTAATACTTGTTTGACATTTTCCTTAAATACATGAATGGTTAACGAATGTTATTCAACAAAAAGAAAATGAATGTCATATGACAAGAAGGACTAGAAATAATAATTTCATATTTTTAAGGATGAAAACCAAAGAAAAAAAATATATTAAAAAGACTAAAATAAAAACTCGCTCATTTTATTGAGATTTAAAATATATTTTGGCATATATATATAATATTAGTTATTAATTTTATAATTTATTTCCATTATTGTCTCCTCCGTTAAATCTTATCTATTTAATTTATTTTATTTAATATTAGGATATTTATCATTAATAATGAAATAATTTTTATTCTAATTAAGTTTTAATTTATACATCTTGTTCAAATTTGAAAATAACTATGGTATTCCTGTTTAATTTTTTATATAGAAAAAATATTTAGATTTAAAAATATTAAGTTTTACATGTGAATACTAGCACATGATGTTCAAGTTTAGGAATAAGTTCATCTTGAAGAATTAAAATATTATATATAATAATTATGCTAAACGATTATATGTTTTTGATGTTGTATGGTTTTGTTTGGAATTTTTAATTTAATTGTAACAATT
>PYAF01004288.1:560868-578217 GCA_007407185.1 Glycine tomentella | reverse complement strand
AAAAATATTTAGATTTAAAAATATTAAGTTTTACATGTGAATACTAGCACATGATGTTCAAGTTTAGGAATAAGTTCATCTTGAAGAATTAAAATATTATATATAATAATTATGCTAAACGATTATATGTTTTTGATGTTGTATGGTTTTGTTTGGAATTTTTAATTTAATTGTAACAATTTCTTAGTAAATATTTTCTACTAATACTTAAATGAATTAAGTATATGTAGTAGGTATGGGTATGAATATATAAATATCTAATAGATCGAATATAAAAATTAAAATTGCTACTCTCACAAATATAAATATGAAAACAAGTATATATATTTTTTAAAATATATATATATATATATATATATATATATATATACAAAGACATATACTATGATAACTTATCCATACTCAATCCATTAGTTTGGAGATAAAGAGAATGGAGAAAAAAAATAAACAATAAAATAAAATGAAACTCATACCTTTAAATTCTATTTTAATTCATTCTTTTTTCACTTTACCCAACCATACCTAAAGTAGAAAGTGGCGTTTGAAAGATTGGTTCCAACTTGTGAAGGCGAAATTAATGCTAATATGATATCAACCATTGATGCTATGGACAACATTAAATTTCGATTCTATTTCAACTTTTTTATTGTTGTGTGAATGAATTTGTCACGTTATATATCGATAAAAAAAAATACTTAATAATCCAATTTTAATAAAAATTTTATAATACATAAAAAATAAATAAAAAATAAAAAAATCAATTATATTAAATTAAATTTTAAATATAATTATAAATTCCGCCAAAAATCTCACTTTTTTAAATATAGACTCGATCAACCTGATATTTTCAATTAAATATAGAGAGACCCACCTCAACAAACATTGCAGATTATGGACTCATGTCCATCTTTTGTTTCCATTTTTTGCTTAGCTGATGTAATGGGTATCACCCATCCGAGACATTAGTTTCCTTTTTCTTTGTTTCTTTTGCTTTCCCACAAATCAAGAAAAAGTTGCAATATGTAATATGCTGTGGATGAATACGTGGTACGTACTGCGATAATTGAATCCTCTCCTATATTCAGATATTGTTCAAAATTGAAAACTTGTCCTTGTCTGCTGGAAAAAAAAAATGTGAACGAAATTCAGTTGTAAAAATTGAGAGACAGAGAAAAAACTAGAGCATGTCAGCAGGAATGGGTTTACATTAAGTAGTGTCGGACAAGTGGGGAAAGAAGGATCCTAAGGGGGTTGACTATTTTGTGATACTAATTAATACCCCCAAAATTTGAGAAAAGTCAAATGTGTTTTAAATTTATTGATGAATAATTCAATGTGGTCGCTTAACTTGAGAATCATGCTAACTTGTGTTATTCGACAAACAACTTTATTAACCATTATCTTAGGATAAATTAAAACATTCTTTTTATATGTAAGAATTCACCACACAGTATGAAAAAATTTATAATATTCATATATTTTGTTTAATCAATTAAACTAAATCACATTGATAAATTAAAACATTCTATAAGAAAAGGATAAATTAAAACATAAAGATTATGATAAAATATATCGATAATATTAAATGTTTTTTAAAATTAAAATCTTCTATTTTTATTATTTCGTTATTATTTATAATGACTAATGATCCGGTAATCAACAGCAATGTCTCACCTGGTGTAAAAGTCAAGATTAACGATAGTTTATAAATATTATTCTTTCTCATCTAATCCAATTGTATTTTAACAAGGTTAAAATAGTGACGGACTTTCAAATACCTAAACAAACAATATTTTGGATGATGATATTAATAATGCCTACAAACTAAAGGTTGAAATAGTTAACAAAACTAATTAATAAAATATTCCTATGTTGTTAAAGAAAAATATTATTCGAGAGTCATGTAAATAAAAAAAAAACTAATTAAAAATAAAGATTCCACTAAAAGTGCTAAACTAATTTCCTATAAGTGAGTCATTAGAGGTGCATATAGAGATTGAGACCACGGATCAATCACCAAAAATAAAACTCATCTAACAACTATATCATTAATTTCATGAAAAATATTATTTGATGTTTCAATATGTTAAATTACATTGATAATTTATCCAAACACTTAACATTTTATCAACAACAAAAACACACGTTTTCCTTATATGTCATAAAAATAATTAATCGTTACTAATTTTTCAACAATTTTCTTTTTAATGTATACTAACAAATATTCAATAAAAAATATATCTTCTATCTTATTATGAAATTAATGTAGTATTATTACTAAAATATTAAATATTAAATATAAAAAATTAAAAATATATTTCTTTCGTGTGGTGCGGTGTGGTGTCTTTCAGTCACATTTCATGACTACAACAATTGTTATTGTGCATTTTTATATTTTGACAATCATATAACAACCTCTAATAAATCCAATGACACTTATTTACATAAGATTGGAATAATAATAATAATAAAATTTAAAAATTAGATATTGACAAAAAAAAGAAAAATGATGATTTAATAACTAAAATTTTAATGAAATATAATATTTAGATCAAAATTCTTAAAAAAGATAAAATTACTATTAATTTTATAATTTAAAAAGTTAGAAGATAAAAACTGATTAGTAAAAACTAAATTTAACAATTATATTTTAACAAAAAAAACCTTATTATATAATAACTAAATTTTGATCAAATATAATATTGAGATAAGATTTTTAAAAAATTATCATTTATTTTATATTTTTTAAAAAAGTTAAGAGATATAAACTAATAGCATAAAAATTTATTTATTTTTAAATATAATATTCAATTTCAAATAATAAGATTTCTTTACTTAATAAAGAATTAGATTTTTTAAAAATAAATAAATAATATTAATCTATTAATTTTTTAAATAAGAAAAAATCAGGAAGGCTAGCTAATGTTCCCTTTCTCCTAATCTCAGTCAGCCCCTGATCATTAATTAAGTGGTGAATATTTTATATCAATGTTATTATAATAACAATTCTTATAAATTAAATAAACAAACAATTTAAAATCAAAAGGACGAAAAATGAAAATAAAATAAAAATCTTATGGACAAAAAAACTTGTACCTACCTGCACGCTGAGGTATTTATGGTTGCTAACTTCATCGAGCTCCCTTCCCATGTCACCTCCCGTTATTTTCTGAACTGTATGCATGCTTACGTGAGGGATAAAAACCACGCCCATTAATTTATATATAATTCGTTTCACTCTTTTAAACCTATTATTATTATATTTTAAAAATCTAAAAAGAACATTATTATAAAAATTATGTGCTAGCTGTAATTACAATGATAAATATTCTGATAAATTGATTTTTGATTGATTTTATTTTGTTAAAAATAAAATTTATCCTACTATATATCATCACGATGTACCTTATTTAATTATATGTTAGACAATATAAAAATAAAAACTACTTATTATTTAATCATACATAAAAATATATCATCTCTGTCTTCTGGTCCTTTTTATATAAAATAAGTAATAATATATTTTATATCACTATAAAGTATTTCTTATAAAAAGGATGGAGGTAGTATGTGCCAAAAAGTATATGAAAAAACATTAAAAAACATATATACAAATAATGTATATAGTTCTTGGAGCTTGTGTTCTGAATACACGTGCATATGCTAATCGTGAATATAAATTTGTGGTGTACGTTCTATTTTGCTCCAAAATTAAAGGAAAGATGCATTGTCTGTTTTCCGAATTCTGAAATTCGTTTTCCAATGCTCATTTTTCTCAAACTGTGGAATTGTGCAGTTGTATATGCACGCACTCTGCACAAATACATGCGAGAAAGAAAGTAAAGTTGGCATCATCCTTATCTCTTCTACTGCTTAATTTCTCCACGTACGTGGCTTTCATTGTCACATATATAAACATGCATTTAACGAGTCTTGCATTGTATGTCAGCAAGAGTTTAGAGTAGCTAGCCTCGCGCTTCCCACATGCGAGTGTTCTATGCGTGTGGGAAGGGGAGAGAGTGAAAGAAAATAAAAATAAAAATAGTAAAAATAATGAGAAAATGAACTTTAAATTCTTGATAAATTATTAGTTAAATTAATTTAATGAATTATATATCAAAATAGGATACCGGCATTCTTGATCATGATAATTGTCATAACACAATTTTATAAGGGACTGAGTTCGAATGCTAGTAACAAAATATATCAAAATAGGATTACATTACTTCATTGTCACCCTTACTAGAGTTCACCTGCAATCAACAGATATTATTGATGGAAGTATATATATAGAAGAGATTTTCGGATATGTACTAATTTATTCAAAGTCAAATGATCAATGATAAGATCAATCGAAGAGGTTCATGATCATTCTCATGCTCTTGTGTTTGTTAATATACAGCATCATGTGACGATTAAGTTATATATATTACAAGGCACGATTAAAAATTCTCCAGTTCACGCATTGAATTCAAATTATTTTGCTTGAACTTCCAAGTTTTTTAAAAAAAGTTAAGAGTTGACATACTGCGTTAATTTGTTAGTATCTTATTGTTGAGGTTATCATGCGTGTGATCGGACGCAAAACTACAATTTTGGAATGCCTAATTACTCTTGGTTTGTGATTCTATTATTAATTTAATTTCACATCGACACGTAGCGGGTGATCAATTCCACCACATGTATGTATCATGTGCTGCATGCAAACGTGTCAAAAATCCAACTGTAATACATAGGTTTTCAAAATCTCTGTGGGGATATGCTATAGCTGCTTGACATGATGATTATGTTATAAGGTTTTTCTGATAATAATTAACTGTCCGAATAATAGTCAACGAATCAACGAATAAAAGATTTTAAGGACAAAATATTGAGCTTAATACATTTTTTGGTGTTGAGATCTTAATATATTAAACCTAAAAAACTTTTAATTTAAAACATTTTTTTAACAATAACTCATAGCAAAACCGCATACAATAAAAATATCACATCTTGGTTTAATCTAAAAAAGGGATGCTGAAATAGGAAAGTTTAATTAGTCTTTGTAATCAATAGTTTTGAAAAATCTATCTTTGATTTGTAACTACGACTGCTTCACACCACTCCTCGTATTTATTTAACACAACTAAGTCAAAATTGTTTAATGGAATACATAAGCAGGGTTTAATGGATTAAATAAAATTTTATTTTCTTTAAATGTTGCAGAGCCAAAGTTCGTCTTAAGAGCAAGCAATAGACATGTGATGGGAAAGACCAAAATGTCATTAATTAACTGCATAAATAACCATAAAGAATTCTAAATTACTTTTGATATTAAATTAATAACCAAAAAAATAAGGCCTTGATAGCTTGACTTTGAAAATTGCTAGTATTTACATGGCCCTCTTTCAACAAACTGAGTACGAGTGTGTGTATATGTAGTTATTATTATTATTTTTAAATAGCATATTCATGTAATGTAGTAGTTTGTATTTAATTGATTTTCGGTGTAGTTAGATTATATTCAGATGGATAGGTTTTATTATTTGTTCTTTTATATTTTTTTAGAAGCTATGTTCTTTCTAACTTTAATGAAAGTATTAAAAAATTATGACTTTTAAATAACAATTCAATTATCTTTTTTAAAAAAAGAATAATTCAGAAGTATTTTTAGTTTGAAAAACGCAAACAGATAAATAAATAAATGTTTAAGATTCTCAACTAAATTAAATAAAATAATTAAATAAAAGTATATTTGGATTTAGTAATTCACATTTAAAAAGTTAAATAAAATCATATGAATTGATGCATATATCAATATAAAAAAAAATAGTTGTTAGATTTGTCTATGTTAATCTATTAATGCAACTGTTGTCCAGCTAGCTAACAGAAATTAATTGAAATATTAGTATTATAACTATTATAAGTGATGTTGACAATATAAAAAGTTGTACTAATAGATACTTTTGTAGGAATAAGAAAAAAAGAAATTGGCATTTATTATCAGCATATTAATATACTATTAGTATTTTTTTTTCTTGTTGCTTGCAACGAGACATTAGTTTCTTGCATTGTAATTGACTTAAAGGAAGTGATTAATTAATGAACAATGCTAAAATAATTTTTCTTACTGTCTATATCTAACAGTGCCATATAAAACTTAGAAATGCAATAAAAACTTTAAAATATCCTACATAACAATTGAATCTCTTAGGATAATTAAATTACAATATAGTATGAGAATAAATGATCAAGTGCTCGTCTTATAATCCTTATTACTCTCGCTCTTCTTATAAAAAAATTTAAACTTTTAAACAAGGAGAGAGAGTCCATGTATTATTGTCTTCCAAAGGGATTGCTGCATCAAAAATGACAGAAACAGTAAAAAAGAACAAATAGTTTACTACAAGAAAATAGCAATTTATGATTTGGGGACCATTAGAGTTGAAGACTTTTTTTTCTTCTTTCTGAATGCATGGATGAGTTAGTTTAAGGTGGGTGGCAGCCTCATTAATGTAAAGGCTCAACTCACACCATCAAACCTACTCAACACATAGTTGAAATGTCCAAACAATATATTTCCAATAGCCATAAAATTCTATATCTTTTGTCTGAATTTGTCACCAACTGTCCATCTTGATCCAAACCTCAGATTAATTATAACAGAATTGGAGTTTGCTGTTTGTGTCCGAAAATGAGTTGCTACTTCTACGTTATTGTCAGCAAGAGAGGTTAGGCATAAAGTGGAGTGATGGAAGGCTAAAAGAAAACAAGTGAAATGAAAAATGACACAACAAACAAAGTGTTGTTGTATAATTAACAGATAATCACATTCTTTAAATACGTACTTGATAGAAGTTTGATTTTCAACTTTATACTAATGAAAAATATTTGTTTTAAAAAATTACGTCCTTAAATAAATCTTTATATTTGAAGAAATTAATCTTTAACTATTGAACATTCAACGATCAAAAATGAAAATTGGCAAGGATCAAAAGTTGTCCTAAATAATTGCATTAAAAGATATAAAAAAATTAACAGAATCCACACTTGTACGGAAATGAGAATAACACAAGAAAAGAGGTTTTTTAGTCTTCACTTTTGGCTTTTGTCATGCCTAAGGGTCGCTTGTGTAGTTATCTCTCTCTATGATTAAATTGATAAATTAATCAAATTAAGGGCCCTTCTTTAATAATTTTGTCTCTCTTGAGGCAGTCTCAGTCCCCTCTCCCAGAAACACCTATCCATCATACATAGGAATGATATAAGTCTAAAACAAATTTTAAAATGAGATATTTTTTAGTTTAATAATTTTTTAATAAATTTTTTTTATTAAATATTTATAGTTTTGTTGAAAATTTATTTTTAAAATTTTTAAGGATGTAAAGTTATTTATTAATTTATTATAATCAATTTTTTTAACATTTTTCAATCAATATTAAAGCTAATTCATTCACTCTTTTTAAAATATTATTGATCTTAAATAAGATTCAATTAATTTTAGTTTAAAAAACATCTTTCGATCGAAGCAACACTTACAGGAATTGTTAACATTATTCTATAAGCAATAAAAGTATTTGAAAAAGAATCAATTCTTTTTATATAATTAAGTATGTCAATCGGTGTATCATTTTGTATAATTTCTTTTACAATTTTTAGTTCTGTGAATAAATTTAATTCATTAATATTCAAGTGATTATTATGTTTTAATGAAAGTTCAAGGTTTAAACAATATTCTTTTAAATTATTACTACCCAAAGACTTCAATTTCCTAATGCTAAATAGAAAACAAAAAATATCTTCATATATTTTAAATTGTTCAAATCTATTTTTTAATGCGGTAATTATTTAATTTATTATATACAAGAAGTAATCAATTTTAAATAATTTTTCAGACGATTTTATAATTTCATTATCAATATTCTCATCAAATTGTTTTCCCCCTACAAATAACACTTTTTTTTTACGAAACTTAGGTTCTATATCCATTCCAGTAGCAATTTCTTTGGCAAAAATTATAGCATTTTCAAATTCATCTTCTTTCTCTATATATTTTTTTAATAAGACATTTCAATTGTTCTATAGCAACATTCATATCCATATTTTTTTTATTGCAACTTTTTATTAATGAAATTTACAACAAATAATATGTCATATCAAGTAGTCAGAATTCAAAATTTTCAAGCTCATAAGTTGTTAAACAATTAGCTTCGCTTTTTATTTTAGGATCATCATGAATTTCACATATTTTAAATAAAGCATCTCTTATTTGTGGAGTTTAAAATTTTAAAGCTTTTATACTTTTAATACGACTTTCTCATCATATTTGTGACAATGGTTTGAGAGTGAGACTATAAATATGATCTTATGAAAAATTTCATCTTTTTGTTTAAGAATAAAAGAGATTATATATGCGTTGTAGTACTCCAAAAAAAGATGTAGCTTTAGGACAGGAGTTAGCCATATTATAAAGTATCAAATTTAGACTATGCAACCACGTGGAGTATAAAATGGTCGAAGATTAATGTCTAAAATTATCTTTTGCACGCCTTGATGTTTTCCTTTCATATTTGATTCATTATCATAACCTTGTCCTCTTAAGTTATTAATATAAAGTCTAATACTATTTATTTTATTCATAATAGCATTAAAAATGTATTTTCCAGTTGTATTATCTACTTTTAAAATTTTAAAAAAATATTCAAAAACTTGTATTTGAGGATTACAAGTTTAGCCAAATGGATAGAAGAATTGTTAAAAGAACATGTATAATACCTTATATGTGAATAGGAATAGGAATCGAAAATCAAATGAAAAACCAGGAATATTGAGGAAAAAAAATCAATAAGCATACTTAACCAAATGAGAATAAATGAAGGAATAATTAGATAGTATAAATGAGAATGAGAGTGATATTGCAGCTAATTTGAGAGACAATAAAGAGTAACTTTTGGATTATTTTTGATTATTAGGTAAAATAAGAAAAGAGATTTTAATTTAATTTTAATTAAAATTGATATATTTATATTGAGAGATATTTGATATAGGCAATCAAAAGACAGATTAATTAATGAGAATCAATGAATAATTAAATAATAAAATTATGGGTCTTACCAAAAATTAAAATTATATTTTTTCTATATTACTTTTATAAATATTACAAAAAATATAAATCTTATAATTATTAATATAGATTTTTTTAGGCTTATTTTTATTGAAAACTTAAAGTAACAACTTTAGTTATTTTATTTTTGAGTGGGTCTTTCATACATGTACGGTCAACCAAACTCCAACTCCTATATGTATCCGTATACACTCTTGTGACACGTGCTTGACAGAAGAGAATTATATTAGACCAAAAACTTGAATGAGCTGGAGGGAGATTCCGTGTGTGGAAATCGAGCTGTAATTGAAAGCCTCCCCTTTCTTTTTCCCTCCTTTCCATCCTCTTCTTGCTTCATTTGCTTCCACTCTAGGAATTTAACAGCCTATAAATACCTCAAATGTTCAACTTCTTTTGTCACACACACACACACCCTCTTCTTCTTCTTCTTCTTCTTCGTGTTATCCTTCACACACCTATTACAAGCCAAGCCACTCAACTCACACTAACATAAAAACATGGAATTAAGCACCGTGTTTTGCTTGTGTGCTTCTCTTCTCTTCATTGTTCTCTTCTTCAGGACACTCATCAAACCTTATTATGTCTCCAAACGCCGTGACTTGCCACTCCCACCTGGCTCCATGGGTTGGCCTTACGTAGGAGAAACCTTTCAAATGTATTCTCAAGACCCAAATGTCTTCTTTGCCTCAAAAATAAAAAGGTTCAACTCACTCTTCATGCCAATAACTCTTTCACTTTCTTCAACGGACAGACAAACAGAAATTTCATTTTTTTTCTTCTTCTTGTTATCTAGGTTTGGCTCTATGTTCAAGTCCCACATTCTAGGTTGTCCCTGCGTGATGATTTCCAGCCCCGAGGCTGCCAAGTTTGTGCTCAACAAAGCTCAACTCTTCAAACCAACATTCCCAGCAAGCAAAGAGAGGATGTTGGGAAAACAAGCTATCTTCTTTCACCAAGGAGAGTACCATGCTAACTTGAGAAGGCTTGTTCTTCGCACCTTCATGCCAGAAGCCATCAAAAACATCGTACCGGACATTGAATCCATTGCCCAAGGTTGCTTAAAGTCTTGGGAAGGCCGTTTGATCACCACTTTTCTTGAAATGAAAACGGTGAGTGAGCCCTCCAAAACAGACATAGCACAAAACAGAGCTCCTCTGCTTTCCTCTCTCTGTTCATTTTTCCTTCCAAAACATAAATAATAATAGGAAAAGAAAAATTTCCCATTTCATTTCTAATTCCTCGTTGGGTTTTTTTAACAAAATAAAAAAAGAAGAAGGGGTTTTTACGGTTTTTGATTTTGGGGTCTCCTGTCCTGCAGTTCACCTTCAACGTTGCTCTGCTTTCAATTTTCGGAAAAGAAGAGATTCTGTACAGAGATGCTCTGAAACGGTGCTACTACACTCTGGAGCAAGGGTACAATTCAATGCCAATTAACGTTCCGGGGACACTGTTCCACAAGGCGATGAAGGCAAGGAAGGAGCTTGCACAAATCGTGGCCCAAATAATCTCGAGCAGGAGGCAGAGGAAGATGATTGATTTCAAGGACTTGTTGGGTTCATTCATGGATGAGAAATCAGGGCTCACCGACGACCAGATAGCGGATAATGTTATTGGCGTCATTTTCGCAGCTCGTGACACCACCGCCAGTGTGCTGACGTGGATCGTCAAGTACCTCGGTGAAAACCCCTGTGTCCTAGAAGCTGTTAATGTAAGTGTCTCGTTTTTTCTTTCTCAATGAAAATTGAGGTTGAGGGCATAAAAATAGTAAAAAGTATTCAAAAATGATTCTTCGACCCCTCAAAAGAGAAAGCACTAGGTAACATGACGTAAGAAAAATAGAAAGAAATGAAAGGTGTCAATCATGTATGCATTGTTCGGGCATGCATAAATCATTCTTCAAAGTTGTTTGGTCTATTAGCCTAGCCTTACACTTTTTTTTTTTTGAATTTTTGGAATTGACAGGAGGAGCAAGAGTGCATATTGAAGAGCAAGGAAGAAAGTGGAGAAGATAAGAGTCTAAATTGGGAAGATGCCAAAAAGATGCCAATAACTTCAAGGGTCATTCAGGAGACTCTAAGAGTTGCTTCAATTTTGTCTTTTACTTTCAGAGAAGCAGTAGAGGATGTTGAATATCAAGGTCAATAATCAAATCTGATATTTTTAGTTAATTTTTAACCCAAGATCTCCTTTCCTTTTTTTCTCACAGATTCTGTTTGTAATTGTTTTTCTACAGGGTATCTTATTCCAAAAGGGTGGAAAGTGCTACCTCTATTTAGGAACATACACCACAGTCCAGACAACTTCAAGGAGCCAGAAAAATTTGATCCCTCAAGATTTGAGGTAAGTAATTATTGTGCTGTTTACCTAGCACAGTTTTTTGTTGCTATTCATTCATGTGTGATACCAAGTCAGTCAAGACCTTGAAATTGAGAGATTCTTCTGTTTAATTATTTGCCAGGCTGCTCCAAAACCCAACACATTTATGCCATTTGGCAGTGGGATCCACATGTGTCCAGGGAACGAATTAGCCAAGCTGGAGATTTTGGTCCTCCTACATCATCTGACCACAAAGTACAGGTTGGTAAACTAAATCACAGTAATTTCAAAAACCCTCTTTTAGCCATAGGCTTTGAATAGAGACATATTATTCCAAATTAGGGGGTTTCTAAACTAGCGTGTGTTGCTTCTATTTTTTTCTGGTGCAGGTGGTCTGTTGTGGGTGCAAAGAATGGGATTCAATATGGCCCTTTTGCTCTTCCCCAAAACGGCTTACCTATCACATTATTTCCCAAGAACAAGTAGATATCACTCAAACAATGGCTTCATAGTAGCTTTCTAAATATGGAAAGATTGCTTCATAGCTCTCAAAATTGGTTTCCATATTGCAATTAGATAACCTAACAAGGGAGATAAACTTTTCCCTTCTTTTTGGCCAAGAGAAACCCAAAGGGGTAGTCTTGACAATAGCATACAAACAGGAAGAATGTTAAGTGTATATAGAAGAGGAGGTTTCACAGCCTGAGCAGATAATATTAAGTTCTTTTCATTTTCTTATTTTTTTTTATCCTTCAAATATGAGGAAAAGTCCTCATAAGATTGTATTGATGCATTCAACTAATTAGTTCTGTATCCATAAGAATGCCGCGAGGCCAAAATAAAAGTGAAATATTGGTTATGAGAAAAATGAGTTTCAAATACCACAACTTTCTGGCAAATCTTAGGTTATAATACACTTTATAACCTTTAACAATAACAATAATAATAATAATAATAATAATAATAATAATAATAATAATAATAATAATAATAATAATAATAATAATAATTGGGAGAAAATAACAGAGGGAAAATGAAAAATGAAAAAAATAATACGTGCGTCCCATCTTACAAACATGCATTCAAATTCAATTCTTCAAATCTTGAATAACACGGATTTCTTGTACCTCATTTCAATCAAAGTCAGGTCCCCTAAGATCCGAACACATGTCATTTTAATCATATAAGCAAGCATTATCCAGCAGGTATTCTCCAACGTAAGTCTTCTACCAATTAATTTCCTTTTCTGCTCATAAAAGTCAAAACCATCTATTTTTCTCAATCGGATTGGTTTTGTAAACTCTCGAATCAAGTATTGGTTGCAGCAATTTCTAAGTACTAAGTAATACTATATCCTTATAGAAATATACTTAGAATAACATACACAACGAGAAAAATTATAGAAATGTGCGTTTTATTGGAGTTGTATCGGAGAACAATCCTACTTTGCTTCTAATTCTGATTTTGGTATATATTTAACGGTTACGTCGGTGCTACCATCCATCCATATCCACGTATGAAACATTGCAGTTCCTAATTGTCTATTTTTGTAACAAGACAAGCACCCCTTTATTATGGCTTCAGAATTTCTGCAGTTAGTGTTTCCAAAGTTGCTCATGAGTCATCATGAGTCATTAGTCACGAGCACGTCATAGTTAATCTAATTATATATCTAATTCCACAATGCTCTTGGTGAAGAAATATCTAAATGTTGGAAAGCTAATTCAAGTTAATTCATATGCGGTTTCCAACCATAACTTTCGTGGCAATATATCTATTGATTCAGTTATATTATATTGGTTTGATATTTGATGTTGAGAAAATAATATGGTAGGTTATGTGGGCCTTGAACTTGCACCGTTTAGCTGTTAATGAATGGTTTGAAAGTTTCTGTGCAATCAAACCACGGCACTATAACCAACATAATGTTAGTTGGAGTAAAATTATACCTATTTTTTTGTTAAATAGTAAAATTTTAAATTGAATCTTGTAGACGTAAAAATATATTTAGAGAGGAAATTTCACCATTAATGATTACTTGATTTTTAATGAAGATAAAAAGTCATTAAATATTTTACACTGCAATAAGGACACTTGCTCATATTATAATATCTTATAATTAATTTAAAATACGGGTAAGCTAATTCGAATGTAATTTAATGACAATCAATTATAGAATCTGAAATTTTTCAAAGACCTTTTTGATATCTTTCTTTTGTCTTTATTTCTCTCTTCTTGTCTCATCCTATTTCCTATAAATTTATCACTTTCTTTTTTATTTCTTCATATCTTTAAATGTTGATGGCCATATATGGTGTTCATCAACCATTTTCTTAAAAACAATGTAAAATTGAATTGCTATTCTCAAAACTGAGATCACAATAGACAATGATTCAAACATATTTTATTGTAAAAATGTGGAGTGATTATTAAGGTTTATTTTGAGGAATTATTCGAAAAAGCTTTTAAAAAAGAAAAAGTCTTTAAAAATAATATTTTGGGTTTGATAAGCGATTAATGTTATAGCAAGTGTTAACACATTATAACGTCCGTTCAAAAATAATTACTTCTAATCAAATATGCAGAATTCAAATTATTTTTAAAATATTTATTTTATCCTTTCAAAGTGATATTATTTTTGAACGTTTTACTTATATTTTATTATTAAGAATCTTCATTATTTTAAAATATTTAGAAATCAAAGAATTCATGATTTTTTTTTACTTAGCTTGACAAATAAAGTTATTTTACACTGTAGCACATAACCCTTTTACTCAAAGCAAAAATGTAAAAGAGTAGTTAGACAAATGTAAAATTTCTTACGTGAATTTTAAAGAGAGTTTCCATCACTGTAATTAAAATAACCTATTTTTGGACTATTTTTCATCAGGATAAAAGTTGATTTTGGTTTACTTTTAAGAAATATAAAATACGAATCATAGATATTTCTCTTAGGACTTCAAAAATGCTAAAAACACCTGAATCGAATAATTATAATTCAAAATATAATATATATTATATCTATCATATTGTCTAACTTAAAAAAAAATCATTTCTCTTCAAAAGTTTCTAAGTTTCTCTTTCTTTTTTTTATATATTTTATTATTATTTATCTGGATAAAATTAAATGTTGTATATTTTTTTCTTTTGTGGACAAATATATTTGTTTTGGCACAGTTAGTTGCAATTTGACTTTTGGAGACCCGACTGAATTCTTTTTCTTCTTATTCATGCAGGGACGGGCACGTAGTGCCTATCTGTCATCATTTTTTTACTATTGTGGAAAAAAATTAAAATTGATATCATTTAACAGTTTTTATTTTTCAATAATTTAATACGGCTAATTTTACATGAGAGTTTGAATAGAGTAGTATGTCAAAAGAAGATAAATATATTAAATAAAATACTCTAATACTATATATTAAATATGTAAATTAAATGGGATATTCTCTTTATTTTTTCATATTATAAATTAATTTGTGATTTTTCTCATCTGCAAAATATTAATTGTTAGTTTATCAATAAATCTTATTTATATATATATATATATATATATATGAATTTGTTAACTTACATTCTTTTGTGTTTTAGAAAGAATATGTTAATAAGTAGTTATATTTGGATATATTTTAAAAAAATTTATAATTATAACTTACTAATTTATTTCTGGTAAAAATTTAAGTGGATGTAAGTTAAGAAATTTTCCATGTATTTTCCAATATACCCTTATTTTTACTTTTTAGAAGAAGTACATTAGTAATTTATACTAGAGTATATTTTAAAAAAATTTATAGTTATAATTTACTAATTTATTTCTTTTAAAAAAATAAGTGGATGTAAATTAACAAATCCCATATATATATATATATATATATATATAAATGGCATTTAAGTTGAGCTGGAAACTCTGTCAAATTGTTAAGTCATTGAAGTTCGACAACCCCAATTTTTAAACGAACTCGTTCCTGGTTTATATTTCTAATTTCCAGTTTTATTCCTATTAAAACCTACCATATTTTAATTAAAACAGTCAGTCAAATACAATTACGAAAAAAAGTCAGTCAAATCTTAATCTTCTATATTTAATTATTTTCAAACTTTGTCGATTGAGAAGAGATAGTTACAAACAAAGCAAAAATTTATAAAATAAATACTATCAATGTCACTGGCTCACTAGGTAAGCATCTAATAATCATTTTGGTATGATTCTTATTAATTTAAGTGATAGAGTATCTTTTACATTTATTTATCTATTTTTTATAAAGTTCGAGCACTGCCAAATTATCAACCTATTTTTGATAGAGTCCTAATTTTAATATATTTTTTTGGTGAATCACAATATCTCTTGATCAAAAGTTAAAGACTAATCTATCAAATTATTAAAATTTATTTAAAAGATTGATATCTTTTAACAAATATTTTTCATACACAAATCATAAATTAAACTTATAAACATATGTTTAAAGCATAATGTTATCTACCCGTCATATTACATGCTGCATGTATTTCAAACTACTAAAGTACACTGTCCAACACTTCTCAAGAGTTTAAGCTTGAGTCAACAGTGCAACTCACACACGTCAACAATCTACTCCCTATACACCATCCACATCCATGTAATATTTCAGACAGATGAAAATCATCACTTAGCATGAAGGTAATGGATAAGGGCAATGCAACCAACTCACAATCAATGATAAAAGGCAAAAAGGAGAAACGGTTGCCTATAATGTCATGAAAGTGGTCGAGCTCCAACCTTATATATGTCATTTTCAATAGAAATCATCATCTTTTAATTTAAGGACCAAAAAAAGAAGAGATTGTGCATTATGACTTTGCCATGAGTTCTAAGATCTTAGCCAAAAATGCTGACTCCGAGCTCTCTACATCTCTCATAACAAGAGCCCAAGTTTCCAACATGTGTGTTTTTTGATTTGTTGTGAATTTAATTGCGAGATGTCGATAGATATGCTCAAGATACACTTCAAATCTATGAAGCTATACAAAATATATGATTCCTTAGTCAGTTTGTTCAGATCTTAGTTCTGCCATATCTGGGATATATATGGATATACTATATATATAGCACCATGTATTTGGTTCTTTTGACTATAGTTTTTAGATAAATGTTAAACGATGGGCAATGTATCAATAATTTTTTTTTTTTTTTTTTAAATGTTGTGGATTGAATGAATCCAAGTATCTATCTAACTGTTTGAGACTATAGTCTTTGAACTTTAGGTGATGCCCTGGAGTTTCGGTGAGACGGTGTAGGAAGTCAATTCTAATAAAGTTTCAATTTTGGCGTTAAGTCCATTTTTCAATTAATTGAATGTCAAAGTATTAGATAAGTACAACGAAAAATTCAAGAATGGAGGTCGAATATTTTTTTTACAATTTTGGCAATTTTATGAACTTGTAGTTTCATTACAGATATAAGAACATAATAGACATAAACCTTAATAGCAAAATGATATATATAGTAGTTCAAGCTAGTTGAAACTTGAAACAACGAAATAACATCGGGCTCAAGAAGGAAGGGAAGCAAAGAAAATAAGTTACACAATATATTGACAGAAGAGGCTAGCTAATCCCACAATGTGATGAAGATTTGAATTTTCGTTAAAAAAAATATTTATATTTATTATTTGACCGTTTCTCAAACAAAATTATGATCAAATTATCATGGTGATATATATATATATATATATATATATATACACACACACTAAGGCCTGTACTTTCCACACTATATAGTTTTCTTATACACTATATAGGCACAGTGGAATTCCAACTTTACCCTTTTGTTTGATAAATTTAAAAAAATGTAAGAAACCGCGTTCGCTTATTGCTTCACACTATTCTTCTTCCCTTCTTCATACACTATAAGCATTCCGCAGTCTACCTTCTTCTCCGGTGGCGGTGGCGTT
>PYAF01004288.1:511091-554583 GCA_007407185.1 Glycine tomentella | reverse complement strand
AAGGGGGGGGGGGGGGGGGGGGGATTTAACTTTATATTATCACTTTTTAAACTCAATTGATAATTCAGTACCTACATACCAATGCATGCTCATGTATTATATTCATTAAACTCAAATCATGTTACATCATCATTAAATCCTATGTTGTCATTAAAGACCTTTAGTTATCACCGTTAACTTTTAAAGACGTGCAACCAATAAAACTGAAACTGAATTAAAATTAACTGAAAATTGTGAGCATGGACAACTATAAATAAACAATACTCAAAAGTCACAACATGACGAGAGAGCGAACGCAGCAAAGGAAACACAACTGGGCCAATCATGAGCACAACGGTATTTCCATAAAGGAATAGAATAGATGAAGTGATGAACCTAACCTTGTTATCCCTCTAAAATCATCATAAAAACAAATGTCATTCACATCATTAAACTGATATTATTAACCGCAGTGTCAAACTTCTCATTGTTGAAAAAACATCCTATGGACATGGAAAACTGCACATAAATGTTTTAAAAAAAAATACAGCTTTGGTACAACAAAGATGACCAGGAACTTCCTTCGTGTAAATAACAATATGCCCGAGTGCATGCGAGGAAACTCGTCCATTCTATAGCTACAAAAAGCTATTCTGCAATGAGTTCAAGCTTTAACCTGGTTCGGTTCTGCCATCATTCCTGGACATTGAATCACCCCATTCTAGGAGGCTGCATTTATCAATGCCTGATAATACATTCAATTTTGCGTGTATATCAGACAGTAAACTGTTTCAGGCAAACTCGATAAAGCAGCAAAGTTGCTAGGCAATCTATCTTCAAGCATCATGATCTAGAATTGGCTTAGTAAACAAATTAGCCAAGCAAGTCACCGAACAAGTTAGGATTCTGACTTGAGGGCTTCACACCCATCTGCCTCACTAAAGCATCCTTCTCCAAAGAATCTTCAGCATTTGAACCCTTAATAGATTGTGGCAAAGGCGTCACAATTGTTTCTTCACTAGTAGCTTTTGCAGCTGCATTTGACAAATCAGATAAAAGATTTACATCATACCCACCACTCACGGGTATAGAGTAGCCACCACTGGCAGGAGTCTCGGCATAGAGTGACATAATATCAGGGGCAGTTGTAGCAGCAGCTACATTATGATTTGTTGCAGAATTAGTGCTTGGGTCAAGAAATCCTTCCAATTCCTTGAATGGGTCCACAGAAGGAGGAGCCATAGTGACAGTTGGTTCATCATCCAAGTCAAGCAAATCAGGAGGAGGTGGTTGATGAATTGCTTTTTCCACAGCTACTTCATTGTGTACAACCGCAGCCTTTGATCCCTGAGATCCGTCTGCAGCACTTGCACTAGATTTTGAAACCTTGTGACTTGTAGATGATCTTTTCTCAGGTTTAGTTGAACCACCAAACAATGAAGCAGCAAGCTTTTGCTTTTCTGGAGTAATCTCAACCTGTGTCTTTCTTGAATCATAAGTATCATGCACTTTTGAATTGACAGTTGTAGCACCATCCACCTGAGTTGCCCCATTCGTTGGTTTTTGGGAAGTAGAATACGAGGCAGATGATGTTGAAGATGAATACGTTGGTTTACCCCACTTCTTCCGAACACCATCAAGCCGTAGCTTAAGCTCTGATGATCCAGCCTCGGATGTTGATCCCACTGACGAGATATGGAGGGTCAATACCTCGGGCACTGGAACAATGTCTGCTGAGAATGCAAATGAAACTGGAGTAACTTTCGGTTGCATTGGAGGCTTTGGAACTTCATATCCCTCAAATCTTAGACCATGCTGCAAAGTTTCATGATGATCTTGGCTTCTGAAATTGTTCATATTCCCCATTCTAGCACGCACATCCTCAGGAATATAGGATTGAGCACCTCTTTCTAAAGACTGCTGAACATACCCGTTGAGGAAAGAAAGATTCTTATCTACCTGCACAATAGATTCAACATGTCAATACTCTTGCAGCAGAAAAATCATATGTAACATGGATTATTCCCAAGCACAACACTTGCTATCATTTAGTGAAATGAAATTGCTATGCAGTGCATATATATATATATATATATCAAAAAATGGCTGAAATTTTTCGTTTTGGCACAAATTAATTGAGATTAACCAACGATCATAAAGAAACCAGAATAAATATCTGGGAAGAACAAAAGCTCAAATCTCATTTTTTGTTAAAAAGAAATCAATATTGCATGTGTTTGTAAACAAGACAAATCACACAAAGCAAAGCAATGATAAAGCAGCTATGAGAAATTTGCATAACAATATATTTCAATCCCAACAACCTTCATGCATTCTGTCCCTAAAAAATTATATTTTGGATAGTTAAGTAGCATTTTGATTCCTATCAGTAATTATGCAAACATAAACCAAATCTAACCAACAATATCATCCTTCCCCATGAAAAAGAAATAAAATGAAATCATATCATATTAGGAAATAGTATAATGTTATTGTGAAGCTGTTTCCTAAAATTGAAGGCTTGAATTTGACAAAAAACAACTACATTTTCTAAAGTAACAACTGATAAAATCAAAGGCTTGGATTGCAACCATTGAATAACTTAAATTTCAGATCAGGCATTAAAGATGCTATCTATATATGTAAATTAGGATCCGTTCTATAGACATATAATTGAGACAAAAATATATAAGAGCACAATGAAAATGATCAAGACATTAAGAAAATGAGAGCAATTTCGACACTGTTCCAGAAACTAAGTCTTGAGTTCTAGAAAGTTATATTTTAGCAGATTGATTATTTTTCTTATGATGTTTGCAGAGGGATGGTATCTAGTTAATGAATTAAGAACAAACTAGGCATTTTTTCTAGTCACATAGAGGAAGCCATGACACCTATCAATCATAGAATAGCCATAAATTGTTGGAGTTGTTGCAGTTACTGAAAAACATGACTTGTAGAAAAAAAGCATGAAAATCTTATCAAGAAATGCTACACTAATGGATGCTGAAATTTGGTTCATTTAGAAGGCTTCCCTTGACTACTTTTTTTTTCATGCACTAAACACCAAAGAAAGAGAAATTTCATTCATTTAAAAGGCTTTCCTTGGTTGCTTTTGTTTCATGCATTAAACACCATAAAAGTGTGCAAATAGATGAACACAGATAAAATATCATAATTCTAGGTGAGAAGATTCTATATTAGCAATAACCTCAATGTCTTCACAACTTGCATCTTGTGGCATTATTGTTTCAACAGCTTGTACATCCAAACCTATAAGGGCTTGCAATTCATAAGCACGTTGCTGCAAATCTGAAGAGTGGGATGCCAATAATTCTTCAATCAACGATTGGCACTGCAAGCAGAGAAGAAAGATTTACTCTTCATACCAATAAAGGCATGAACCATATTTAGCATAAACTTGTAAACTATGAGAGGAATTTTTATTTTTATTTTAATAACATCCTACCCATATGCAAAATGGCATTTGAATCTAATCTATCAATTACAATAGTGAAAAATATTAGATTGAAATGGTGATACACAATGCTGACTAAATGATCCTTTTTATATTATTAATTTGGTCAAGTACTAGTGTATCATTACAACTATAAGCCTGAGCACACTAATACAATAAGACTACTAATAACTCTAATTAAATATGGAAACAACAACAAGAACAACAAAGGGAATTGATTTCATAATACACTCAACATATTACAAATAATTCAGAAGACATGCTAAAATATTTTAAATATTTTCAAGATAGTATGAGATATTCTAATATTTTTAATAGTAGAGTCAACAGTTGAGCCAGAGAATCTCATTGTCACTGGCTACGTTTATCATTGAAAAATGTGCTTGGAATTCATAAAAATATATAACTCAAGAAATAAATGTTTAAAGGGAATTTATAGAAAAAATAAATTTGAAGATTTAATGCTCATATTCCTAATGGTCAACTTTATTATGTTAGATTATCAACCAAAAAAATTACAAACCATCGAAAATAAAAATTTATGGGTCAAAATAGATATGTAAATGACATCATTCATGCAATTGGAAAACGCCTAAGAAGGACTTCTAGTAGTCTTTATATAGCCCTCAAAATTCAATCATTCATTACTATCACAGAAAGCCCATGAGGTAGAAAAGATTTTTGACCTAAAGTCTTTCAGCATATACCTCAGATAGGATATCCACTTTCCTCCCGGCTGCTACTTCAAATGCATAAATTTTCATCAATGCTGAAATTGCATAAGCCTTCACAAAAGCAAAAACTTAGTTCAGATTCGAAATTGTGCAAGCAGACAGATTGAAATTAGAGCAAGACATAGGATGGAATGGATACAATAGAACTAACGATAAAAAATAGTTGAATGATATAACAAAGTTCATGCAGAAAACATACCATCATCAACATATAAACTAATGCTAGAAACATAAAGATAAAACACTTAGCATATATATGTAATTAGAAATATTTCTCATGTAAGTGAGCACACCCAGGGCAAAAAATTATTGCATACTCACCTAAATCATTCAGTCAGGAATGTAATGTAATGGAACATAATACCTGTATATCCATGTATTTCTCACGATAAATAATAAAGTCAAACAATACACAACTTATTAACACAAGTCAAATGTAGATTTGGACAGGCAAGCATTTAAATTATCAAAATAAAGTGAAGTACTTGATTATTGACATTGTTATAAATTGTAGGTCATGGAAAACGGCTGAAAGCCAACAATCCACTATACCATATAGCAAAAGTCACATAGCGATTGAAAACTTGAAATATATGATATATATCAATTGTATATGTATAAAAAATTAAGTTATATGCAAATAAAATAATGCATAAAAATTGGCATAATATTAACTCAAAAGTTCAATTGGCCAAAGACTAGCTAGAGATGACAGGAGGATGCAAAGGGTGAATAAACACTGATGGAGGAGTTGAAGAGTCCATCCTTGATCCATATGTAGAGCCATGAACAGAGGTCTGCGTATGAGAGAAGTTTAACAGGTTTTATGTGAGTGGGGGGAGTGGGGACACTGGGACTGAGTGGGAAAAAAGTCAAATGCAGTCCCACATCCATTTCTCAAAACTGTGACATGCACAACAAATGCGGCAAACCGCATAGCCATTTTTATGGAAGGCGCACCGGAATGGAATTGCGATTGCAGATTCGAGGGATTCCACAATGCAACAACGCTATAGCCACTATTTAACAACACTGTTAATGAGACTGAATTAGTTGGAATATAGAGAGAGAGGATCTATGGGGTAGAAGAAGTAGAGCAAATCAAAGAGAAAAAGCCTAGGAACCATAACATAATTTGACTAATTTCTTAATAACATGGATGCATTTTCTAAATAGAAAGAAAAGTTACATGAAGCTTCAAACATAAGTAGATTTATTATGCCTAACTTCATATCAATACCACATTACTGTGATACTGATGTCAATATTAAAAGCAATCAAAGTTTCCCTAAATTATGTGTTTTAACTTTTTTCCCCTTTCCTTATTAGGGAAGTGTTGGCTTCCAATAACTACCTTAACAATTTCATCATTGGAATATGCCTCTGCAATGTCCCATAACTTCCCACTGATATAGGAAGCAGAATACTTTCCATCTGCTGTTCCATATTCCCCCAGAACCCAACAGATGACCTGCAATCAGTACTTAAAGAGTTAAAGTTATTCTAACAAACACGTTCAATTTCTTCAGAGTAAAACGAGAAGGGAAAATCCAAAGCATAAGTGGGATAGAAAGTACTTGAAGAAACACTGATGGAAGCTTTGGCTCTCCTATAATGCGCAAATATGACTCAACCTACATGAAACAGCATCCATTCTGTAACATATTTATGCATATGTTCAGTTTCATGGTGGTCATATCAAACAAACCAGTGCACTGATCGAAATAACATACAGCAGATGATCTCAACAGACTGTCTGCAGCATCATCGTCCTCTCCAAATCCTTCAGCAATCAACCGCATCAAATTATGTGCCACCTTGATATGAACAAGATCTCCAGCATGCTCAAAAACTTTATTCATGGTCTGCATAACCATAACACCAGATATTATTAGTTATCAATGAATGTATGCAAAAAAAAAAAAAAAAAAAAGAAAGTAAAACCAATAGTATTGAGGCAAGTATTTCAGTTACCTGTATAAACCAATGATTACATGGAGCAAATTGCTCAGCATGTTCCACACATCGAGATGCTATATAAGTTTTATAATGGTCATCACTCATGCTAATCATGTAATCAATCATTCTGTCAACAATTACTTCCAAATTGGAGGACTTGGTCATTTTGTATAACAGTTCAAAAATTTTTCGTTTCAGACTATCATCTGGGTCCTGAATCACATACATCAAATTTTAATCAGAATCCAAAAATTGAGCATGATTATAAGAAACTATGCACAAAACTTTGTAAATAACAGGGGGCATTGTGATTTTTTTTATCGACAAATGTTAATTGTTAGTTTTTTATCAGCAGGAGGGATTGAACCTACGACCCTTCCCTCCTTTCCTACTTTCTTAACCACCTAACCAATCTTATATACCCGGGGCCATTGTGATTTTATTTGATAAACATCATCAGGGTACTTATTCACAATTATATGGACAATATTATGCCCCATTTCTTGCCAAAAAAATATTAAGCATACAAAATTGAATAGCTCATGAATATAGGCCATTCCAGGGACCAATTATAATAAATATCTGGTTCTCAAAAATCAGTTCTAATTGCTAGTTTAGTAAACTAACAAAACAAAATCTGATTGGTTTCAAACATAAATGAACCAAAAAATATAAATGTCACCCTTAGACAATCATGGATATTGACAGCTTTATAAACTCTGGGTGGACCCATTTAAGATTTGTATGTGCTAATTGATATACCATTACACAAACCAGCATTGAACTTACAAAATTACCAACAGCTTTAAATTGATGGAAGAAAATATTTAGATTTGTTCGAAGAAGAAACTTAATTAAAGTTGAATTGTGAAACCATACTTTAAAAGTCTATAATATAATGCATGTTATTGTATCTATAACAACTGGTGTAAGAGTCACAATAGTGCTATAATTTGTCGGTTACTCTTCACAAGGAATTCCGACAACATGCCATTCATGGTCAATGGTCTAGAACACCAGCAAGAAAATAACAAAAATTCAGCAACATTGATGATCATATGGTTTGAACTTGCAGACTAAATATGGAAACATGAAGTGAAACAAACATAGAATGATCTGATCTACACCAAAGCTAAATGATCTCAACATTATCGAAATTCACAACAGATTGATTTTTATGAGCAACATCCCTCACCTCCAAGCAGTCAATGACGGCAAGTTGGTGCTGTTCTGCAATATGTGGACTTAACTTTATCAACCGACCAAGGGCATCAATGCCCATGTACTTGAGATTATGACTGTCACTCTGCCCACATAACAATTAATAACATACATGTAAACACACAATAACCAAATCCACTAACAATGTCACATTGCATGTAAACTCAACACATTTCACCAAACCTTCAAAAATTTTGCAATTACATCCGCAGCAGCCTCTAATAACTTAGGATTGGGATATATAGAAGCAACACAGCATATGCACTGATAGAGAACAGCATTCCCTATGTTGGTCATCGAATCACTCCTCCTAATTATATCACCAAGCACAGTGTACATGTGTCCACTCGCTTGCTTGTCGCCACTTCCCAGTAATGCAAGTATTTTCAGCAACTTAATCTACAAAAGGAAAGTAGCAAATCTAAGCAAAAGGAACGAGTAACATGCAGAAACAAAACGGTCCTGACGTCCTGTTTGGATAAACTTGTCCATAAGCACTTGTATCCAAACAGGAGCATTAAATAATGTTGAATTTAATAGAACCTGAATGAAGGGTGCAGGCATTTGGTGATAATCATAAGTCTTGGGCAACCTATGTTCTGCGACTTGCTTGAGAATATTAACAAAGCTAACGACAAGGTCCTTAAAAGAGTTAACATCATCGGAAACGATATTAAAAAGCGGCAGAGAGAAGCGCCCATTACACCAGGATCGTTATCGCACAACCGCTTACGGAAATTAGAAAGCAAATGTGAAACGGAGGACGGAGATTTGAGGTAAAAGCGGTGCAGGGCCATAACGGCCTTCTTCCGAACGGCGTCCTTGGAGTGGTTAAGAAGCTCGACGACACGTGGAAGCACGGCGGGGATAGTATCCTCGTTGATGAGCCTGCAGACGGCGTTAAGAGCGGCGCAAACGACGAGTTAGTTATCGGAGGCGAGGTCTTTCTGGATTGTGTTGACGATGAGGATGATGAGGTCGTGGTCGTCGCTGAGGAAGAGCCTGAGGGCGAGGTAGCCGGTGCGCTTCAGGAGGAGGGAGTCGTGGTGAGTCATCTTGACGGCGTGGATGTATCCGAAGGAGGCGTCGTGGCCGAGCATCTCGACGTAGAGAAGGCGGATGATGTTCTCCTTGATCTTAGGTTTCGGAGTGTCGGCGTCGTTGATGCGGTGTTTTAGGGTTTCGATCTCGCGGAGGACGATGCGGTCCTCCTCGGCCTTGGTCGGGCCTCGCCGATGGACTTTATGAGTTCTTGAAACTCCTTCGAGTTGCCATAATTATTGGTCCCCATTGCTATTGCTAGCTCCCTCCCCACCTTCAACTGCTCCACCTTTGAATGTATGAGACTGAAAGAAGGCTGCAACAGCAACACACGGCGTCGTTTGGAGCTTCCGGGTGTCGGAGAAGGAAAGAGTGATCTCAACTACGGCTGGGTGGGTCCCCCACTGTAAAAACCACCTTTGGAGTAGTCGTTATCACTGATTTCATATCGTCATTTTCTATTTTTTACCGCCAAATTCAATATAGTAGTACCGCAGTGAAATGTGAAATGTAATTAAATGTGCTCTGATTGAATAGGAACAAATAGGCTGTATTAACCAGAAAAATGAAAGTTCAGCAAAAAAAATATAATTCACCTAAAAAATTAAAAGAAAATTTGCACGGGTTTCACAAGGGATAAGAACAACGGAACAAACCAAACTACTAAACTAATGGACCACTTAAATATCTAATATCTTCACCTACTCCTGTGAATTAAAATGTGATATAGTAATTACCAATTTACCATTGATTGATGTCTCGTGCAATTAAAATGTGATATGATAAATACAATTGTCTGATGTCTCGTGCAAGAGGACTTCAACCAAAAAGGACTAAAAAACTAAACATGAAAAAATCAAATAAGTTATGACTATGATATTCCTCACTTTTTAATACTCTTGGTGTAACATGAGGTGTACCACCATTGTCTATTATCCACACACTCTTTTTAATACAAGATTAATTGGATCTTAATCACACATAATGACAAGAGCATTTCCAATGGAACTAGTAACACCCTAATTAAGTATGTGAACAACTCCTTCTCTTTTTGTTTGCCTTTGTTATCCTTTTTTCAAAGAAAATGTTTATTTTGAATGTGTTCTATTTTGTGACAGTGATGATACTTCATATTCCTGAACTAATTAAGACCTACTTTTGCTTTTCTCTCTACCACATCCACTTTTTATTTCTTCAACTTTTATTTTGTTTTCAGTGACAAGCACCTCAAATCAAGACAAACAAAAACTGACGTTCCCTTTTATATTTTCATTAAGAGTATCACTCTATGCTATTTGTAAAGAATCAACTCCATGAGGGGCTGAATTTGTATTTGAAACCTGAAATGTCTCTTAAGACTTAGGCATAGTAACCAGCAACCATAGTCCAAAAAACTCATAATCAAACTTGATTCTCACCCCTTACAATTGATCAATCAACCATTGGGATTCATTCGAGTGATCTAAAATGAAAGTCCATTCCTTATATTTTGATTTTACTAAAGAACTATAAAAAAAATTAAAGAACTATAAAATTTGTATGCAATGTGAGCTTAATATCTTCCATCACAAACAACAAATTAACAATTCAATTGTTCAATTTAAGCACAAGATGTCCTAATTTTGCGGACAATATTTTGGCCTAATTTATCTGTTAACAAAGTAGCAACGCAATTTTACAATTATTATCTTATGAAATTGTAAAAATGGTGCTCCCTCCCTTCATCTCTTACATGTTGTAGTAATGTAGTTATTATCTATTCAAATTGGAATCTTTCAAAATACTCTTATTTGACCCCTCTCCATTTAAACCAATGAAATGCAATTTTATTTTGGATTTTTCTCCACATAAAAAGAGCCCACACCCAACAAATGCACCATAACATTCAAATAATGAAATAAGATTTATATCCCATATATATATATATATATATATATATATTATACTATATTCTATTCTATTCTATTATATTTCATTTCAATATATATTATTTGATCTCATCTCTTTCCGTCCATTTAAAGTTAAAATATAACCCTGATGTGTTAATTAAACTATTTTATTACACGTGACTACTTATTAACAAAAATCTATATAAAAATCATACACAATTACTAGTTTTTTTTATATATAAAAATTCAATACATGCATACTTCGTATTTTTTTTTCAACTACTGTGATGCAGATTTTTAACTTTTAAGTGGGATTATCTTGGAGTTCCATAAACTTGAGTCCTTTTAATCGACTATAAAATTAATTCTCAATGAAAGATTTAATTATACTTAAAAGTTAAAATTTCCTCAAAAATGTATTTTAAGAAATACACGTACATCCTGTTAATTGTATATTTAGTCAACTTTTATTTAAAGGGAAGGAAAGCCCGCCTTTTATCGCCTAGCAAGAAAGGAGTGTCTTCCTGTTTGCGACCCATAAATACTAATTTTGCACTGCAAACGCAACACACGCGCGAGAGACAACCATTTAAGAAGTTTAAGCCACCGATCGATTGAGCGAGCGAGCGAGGGAGAGATAAACCCTAATGTTAGAAGATTCGTAACACCTCCCAAATTCTCCCTTCATTTTCCCTCCACCTGCTTCCGCTTCGATTTCCGAACCACCGCTTCCACATTGTTGCTACGCTGCATGGCGACTGAATCCGGCGCGAACGCGGAATCCTTCATTGGTTGCTTCATAAGCTTGACTTCCAAGTGCGGGTTTCGCTACGAGGGCGTTCTCTTTTTCCTCAACATTCAAGATTCCATCATTGGCTTGAATAACGGTACGTTCGCCCGCCGTTTACGTAAATGTGCAACGGAACCACCGTATCTTTCATTTTGCGATTTTCTTTCGTTGGTGCCGTGGTGCTATGTTTGATTAATTTGGATGATTTAGAGCTTCGTTTTCTGACGCTGGAATTGATACGATGAGAAATGTTTCTTTATCGTCTGTTTCATGATGGAATATTAGGTTTAGCATATAAGTAAGATGATATTTGAATTGGACAAAAGGATAAATATATGGTTGGAGCGATCTTGGCTATTCAGTTTGTTTGAAATGAAATGTCTCAGAAGATATCAATGGATAAAGTACTTTTCTTGAGCTGAAAGATTTAGCCAAGAGGAATGTCATTCAGTCATTGAGTATGTTTGGGTTGACAATGCTATTAGAACCCAGATTAATGCACAATCTGCTGCTCCAGACTCCAGAAATGGAACGTGCTGGTGAATGGGGATAAAAGATTTTAAATTGCGGCTGGGAGATGCTATGAGCAAATGTGGCTGGTGCGACTGCAACAACACTCCAAAAACCTTACTGCTGCGGTCAAAACCATGATTGCGGACCGTATTTTAAAACCTTGGTGATACTATTTGGAAATACGTATAATAGATTTTGGTTAGGTTATTTGTACTGACTTTATGCCTAAAATGCTGATGATGGATGGAGATTGCAGAATTAATAGGCTGATGATGACATAATTTTGCTTTCTTTTTTTTATATATAATTTGAACCGTGAGCCACTGTCATTGTCATCGTCCTAGTTCCTAGGGCAGAATGTACAACACAATCAAGTTAACTCATATAATTCTTCCTTTTGAAAATTTGGCTTTTGTCTGAATCTATGATATTTTAGACTGATGATATCCATCAATTTGTTGTCTGCACTCTACACCTTCTTTTGTAAGGTACTCATGTTAGCATTTCCACCTCTATTTAATTTGTAAATGTTGGAAAGCTGCCAGTCACACTTAGCCCATCTTAGTTGCAGCCTCTTTGAGGGTTGCCTTAATTGCAGTCTCATGGATGGTGTTTAGTCCCACATCAACTAGAGATATGGCTAAAATAGAGCTTATAAAGCTAGAGCAGTCCTCACCTTAAAAGTTGGTTTTGTGAAGTTGAGTTAGGCCTTAAGCCCAAAATCTAAGAGTAAACCTGGAAGGACAGAGGGACGTATGTTGATTTCTTTACATTATGGAAAAAATGGTTTCTTGTTCTGATAAACTAATACTTAAATGTTACCTCTTCCATTTCACCCATTCCACTGATGATGATTAAATTTTGCCTCAGTCATGAAAAAAAATACTATATTACAAATCTTGCTAAAAGCTGCGTGAATCACTGCCTTATGGGCAATTGGGTATTTGTACACCTCAGCAGCATTTTCTTTAAATGAAATAAACAGCAGAGTTATGAGCTATTGATTTTTGATAGTATGTATTGATTCAATAGGCATTTACGCAGGTAAGCTATGGTGTGAGTATCCTTGTCTGTGTGGAGTAATTTGAAATATATATGCTTACGTATTATTTACGCATGGAATTAAAATTGATATTAGATACTCAGCTAATTAATTTGTAACCCTAAGATGAGTTTATTATGTGGCAATCCTAGACTTAGTTCCATTCTCCTGAAAGTTGTTATTGTTTAATGTGAAAGTTTCTAACATGGAAATCCTTGTGATATGATGAGATTGCAGTTAGATCCTATGGAACAGAGGGGAGAAAAAAAGATGGTCCACAAGTTCCTCCAAGTGATAAGGTTTATGATTACATTCTTTTCCGAGCAAATGATATTACGGTAATTATAGTTTTGTTATTTAACTGATATATAATATGTGAAATATTGCTGTGATCTGGTACATTTCTGATTATTGCTTTGAAGTATCTCAGCCCACCTAGTTGAATAAGGCTTGGTTGATGTTGTTGTATAACTGTTATATATCTTGGTTTCAGGGTTCTAAAATATCAATATAATTATGAATCATCTGTTATTGGGGTTTTAAACTTTTAATGTCTTTCCTTATCATTTATTCATCAGCAAGTTTTCATTAAACATCATCTTTCTCAAAATAGAAGACATTTCTGTTGATGTGCATTGTTTTCTATTGCAATATTGCTCAAACTCGTAGGTTTTGGTGTAATTGATAGATTTTGGGTGCTTGTGAATTGTGATCTTTCTTTTCTACAAATTTTCCTCTTTAGGTTGATCATGTTTTGGTCAGTGATGACTGATGTGCCATATAATAAAACCCTCACCAACAAGATTGTTTTTTCTTTTCCTCTCATTTGTTCTCATTAACTTTCACCTTCCTAGTTTCAAACTAATGGCTTATCTGGCATGCTTGTCCTTCATTAGTTGCGAGAGGGGGTGATTGATGACTTTATGGCTATTTAAAAGTTTGTTGGAGAAATTATAAGGAAATTTGATTGAACAAATCTCTCTTTCGAGTTTTGCTAGACAGATAAATTCTACCATAGTGGATGATGATTAAGTTCTATATGGAGTGGAGTTTCTCTATTTGAAGTTTTGCTTGACATACATTTTGTACTAAAACAGATGAAGATTAAGTTCTATATGTAGTGATGTTTTGAGAACTTCAGAATGAACAAATCTAATCTGAAAGTCTAGAACAATAAAGAGTAGACAAATGGAATGCACTCCACAAAATAGTAATTTTAAGCTATTGACTTATTTTGTCTCTACATAATGTAACATGAATCCATATCAGTAGCAACATAACTACCATTTGGTCACAAGAACTTGTCCTTTATGCATGCCAGGTATACTTTTCTAAGCTGTGCATGTTCTTATGAATTTCACCATTTCAGGATTTGCAGGTCAAGTCACCCACCCCATCTTCCAAATCAGAAGAGCAGGTTTTTGTTGATCCAGCTATTATTCAGGTACCTGTGTTTAAGTGCAGCACAAAAATAAATTGTATTTTGAACTCATCTACTTATCAATGACTTTACTATTTCGTTTAAATCATTTGTCTCTTTTCCTTCTCAGTCAGACTATTCTGGGTTGCCAAGTTCTCCAGTGTTTGGGTTGCTAAGTTCTCCAGTGGCCTCAGTTGGTGGTAGAAGTTTGACAGAATCAATTCAAAGGGAAGGTAGCCCTGCAATATCCAGTAAAGCCTTTCCTGCTGGGTTGCCTTCTCATCAGTCTGTAACTCAGCTGGGACCTTCAAATTCATCTGCTGCCACTCAAGTTGCTAGTCATCCATCTTTTTCTGCAGCAATGTATTGGCAAGGACCCAGTGGGATATCTAGCAGTAGTTCTCATTCTCTGCTACAATCTAGTTCTCGTCAACCCCCATCACTGGCAGCATCCTTAGCTGTGCAGAATCAGATGCAAAATGCAGAAACTCAGGTACCTAAAAAAGGGGGATGGACAGCTTTATCAGAGTATGGTCTACCTGTATCTTCTGTCATGACTTCTCTCGTAAATCAGACTCATCCACCTTCTCTTACCTCTTTAAAAATTTCTGATTCTTTTGATATTCCATCCCTTTTGTCTACTAAGCCACCTGTGTCATATTCTGCATCCATGACTTTTGATGGATCAAACATGCCTCAGTTTTCTTCAACGCTCCAAGACATAAATTCTATTCAAGCTCAAATATCTGGAAACATTTGTCCTGACCCAAGGTCAATTCATCCTCAACATTCTGTGCATCATTCTGCTCCTTCATTTGTTGATTCTACTTTAGGTTCCTTGCCAACAGCACCGTCTTTGTTAACAGATCAATTTGCTTATCCTAGGGAACAGTTATTGTCTTTAACTCATTTGAACCCTACTCAGAAGGATATGGGTTCTCTGACTCTAACATCCTCTGGCTCCTCTGCATTAATGCCTTTTCCAGCATCTCAGGCATCACTGCTTCCACTACCAACTTCAGTGCAAAAGGTTAGAAATTTTTTATCATATGCTCTTTATGTGGTGGTGCAGGATATTTTTGTATGGCTTATTGTTGGTCTGTTTTTGAAATCACAATTGCATGCGCATTATTGTACATAATGTGTTTCTTAATACCAACGGGATCATAAAGAATAATTTAAATTTTATCAGGAATGGCTCAACCTTACTTGCTTTTCTGTTCATTTGTAATTGTAATTATAACGTTGTTTGGACTCTGGATTGAATTGAAGATCTCACGGGATGTGGATGGGACTGAAATAGATACTGGAATTCTTACCTCAAACCTACAATTCTGCATTTATGAGGGATGGGAAATAAAATGGAAATTTGATATAGATTGTTAAAATTTCATGTCTTGCCCATATACCAAATTAACAGACTAACATAGCTTTGCCTATTGGGCCGTGCTTGTAAAATTTTACAAAACTTTATTGTTGTTCACTCACTTCTCTGGTTGTTAGTTAACATGTAAATTGCTTAATATTACGAGTTGCACTTTTCTCAGGTAGTGTTAAATTTTAAGTAGTCGGATTGATTTGTGAAGACTGTTTCCTAGAATATATAGAAGAATATTTCTTGTTTTCAGAGTCGCATCTGGAAGCTGCATTTTTTCTTTCAAATTAGGCATAAATATAGGTATTTAAGTCAAATTTTTGTGGGTTGCATTTGCATGCATCTTAGTCTGTTGGTGTTTTGCATGTGCCAATGACTTATCAGAACAAAAATTCCGCAAACTTTGATACAGTATTGACTACTGTTCATTTTACCATTTTTTGACCTACTTTGTTGTTTTTCATTGTACGATTGGAAAGTTGATGTTATTTTACCAATTTGGATAAATTTGATTATCTAACCTAAAAAGGTCGTTTTATGCATGAGGCTCAAATGTACATAGTCTCTTCACTTGTGAGTTGTGAGTAGTGAGTAGAGGGGCTGTTTCCACAACTAGAAGCATGTGACTACCAGATCACATGTTAGAAAACTATGGAAGATAACTAATATATTTAAATTTGATAATAATAAGAATTATTATTACAGGAACAAATATTTAAATTTAATATAATTAATTATATAATGAGGGCAAGACTTGGCACAACCATAACATTGCTGCCTTCTGAACTGGAGGTCACACGGGGTAAAACTGCATATATCTGTCCTCTCCAAACCCCACTAAGTGTCATGCATTGGCTCCCTTTTTTGGTATAGTTATATATATTTATTTATATACATGTAAATATGATAGCATGGGTGTGTTGTTGATTTTTGCAGCCTCCATACACAGCTCCACAATCCACTGAAGAGTTTGATTTTGAGGCCATGACTGAAAAGTTCAAAAGAGATGTAGTATGGGGTTCTTTTGGAAAGGCAACCACAAAAACAGAGGGAGTGGAGGATAATGCTTCTTTCAGTTTGGGTGACAGAGAATGTCCTGGGGTGATACCGAACCCTAATGTAGGACTCATAATGTTTCCATTTGATAAGAATTTGCTTTCTTTTTTAAAGTTGTGGAGCATGTGGTTTTTAGCACAGTAAAGCAAATTGTTTGAACTTGAATGGATCTTATATTCTTGCCTTTCCTTGCAGACTGCATACAAGAAAGATGACTTTTTTGATACAATTTCTTGCAACTCTTTGACTCGTGGATCAAGGAATGGACAAAATCGTTTCTCCGAGAGAATGAAACAGGATACTGAGGTCAGCAAACACATTAAGAACTGAAATTGCTGGTTATGAAATTATCCTTAAACTACAATGTAATATTGATGTATTGCTTATCTGTTTCCTTTTCAGACATTTGGCAATTTCCAGCAGAGGCCTAATAGTACTTATGGTGCTGGACGGGGTGCGAATTTCAGGGGCGCGAAATAATTGGGGAAGGGGTTATGGCTACAATGGGAGAGGGCGTGGTCCAAACTTTCCCTTTTAGTGGTATCCAGATTTTCTGTTTAACTCCTGTCTTCCAAAGCTCCCGGCCAATTGTGCCTATGTTTGTTGCGTGTTATCTTTGGCTTTATGTCAATGATGTTAACATGCTTTTGGAACTTTGATACCTGGATGTTGGAATGTCAAACTTACAAATGACCGGCCTTGTTCATGTTTTTTTTGGGCTCATGAGCTGGTCTTTGACGTTTCAAGTAATTACTGTCCATAATTCTATAATCAGTGCCAGATGAACTCCTTACTGTTACATTGGATCAATTTTCTCTCCCCCTGTCCCTCTATTAAAGAAAATTACATCTTTTGAGACGTACATAGCCGTTCTCATCAAGTCCTATTGTATGGATTTATGATAATGATGATAACTTTTAAAATGTTTATAATTATTTATACAGTTCAATATCCCATGGTGGTGTTGCTTTTGTTGGGAATCAAAATAAGACGTCTTCTGAACTTTATATATATTTTTTCTAGCGTATAGTGGTCGGACCATATTTGAATGTTAGGATTCTTTTAAATGCCATTGATTTTATCATGGATTATATTTAGGGTAAATGCTATTATTTTCTAGCATTATTATTTTTACATCTCCCAATTACCTGCAATGGTGTTGGATGTTGATGATGATAAGGGAGGGGACCAATAGAGGTGATTGAGAGAATGTGTAAATGATAACATTTCCATTGTAATATTGATAATGATAAATAAAGTTTATGATAAGATGTTTAAAATAATATTGATTGTTGGTGTATTTTTATATCTATCGAGTGACTTAAAAATGATAACTATTAAGCTGCTTAATTTAAATAATTATCATCAATAAATAATAGGAGTTAGACTTTTGATATTCTATGGTTAACTATACGTATCTTCTATTTTATGAATGAAAGACAAATCAGATTACAAGTCATATAATGTGAGTAAGACTAGTTCTCTTGTGTTCTTATGAGAATCTTTGAACTTATAAATGATGCTTATCCTTGTGGCGGTTGTAGACTTATTAATCCTGGGATTGTGGCGCCTTCCAATTCTGGTACGTTTATTTTCATTTTCAAATTTTTATTGAATCAAACCATAATTCTCAAATTTTTTATTTTTGTCTCAATTAATCTCAAATTGTATCTCCCAAAATACTTGACCTTTTTCGATGTTTTATGAGTCTATCTTGCAAAAAGTGTTCTTTTTTCTCTTTTTAAAAATACTCAATTCTGAAGAGTAAAACTTGAGATAAATTATTAACAATAGGTGTTGGAGGTTGAATATTAGACTTAAATTTCATTCCTAGATGATCCAATCATCCACTTCCAATGGTTGTTATCACCTAAGAATTATTTTATGCTGTAATTGTGATTTTTTTATCTCATTATTAAGAGTTTGATTTTGTTCTTGAGGTGCTATCTCGGGCCTAGCATACTTGAGGAAAGATGATTTGGCCTGGTTGTTCCGAGAATAATATCTTTTATGGGGGCAAATTATCATTCCTTGCGTGACCTGGGACTCGTGGAATTGTTTATTTTTTTTATTAAAAAAAAAAAAACATGCCTAAAAAAAACATGCCTCCAACACGTAGAATTGTTTAAAATTAAAGAAAACAATGGCTGCAACTCGTACAATTCTTTAAAATTAAATAAAATGATGCCTGACCACTTGAGAACTATAACAGACTTAAAAAATACAAAACAATTGTTAATTATGAGGGTGGGATCCAAAATGAGTTCCTTATGAGGCTCGGAGAGAATGTGTACAAAAAGAAAATGCCTATTTCGTATATTGTAAGTCGAAAGAAAAAAATTTATCCCTAAAAGAAATGTCTCTTTTAGGAGTAGTTGATGTTCCTCGATCCATTTTATACTGAGTCTGCATTCTACTATAATGTATAAAATTCTTTAATCTCAAGTGTCACTCCGTTCCGTTTGTGCATGTATTTTGTTGCCCTGATCTGCTTCATCATTGGTCTTCATTGTTAACAAAGCTGAACCCATTAACGATTCTACTGAAACTATGATCAATATGGCTAAACCAACGTAAATCCTTCCTTTGACAAGATAACACTCACCATTCAACCACCCTTCCCCATAGACCTGCCTTCTGCTCATGCTTGTGGCAACAATTAATAAAATAACTGCAATTCCAAAGCTAAACCTGCAAAACATGACCACTACCAATGTTAGTAATGTTCCAAAGGCAAAACTATAATCCATTACATTTTTTTTCAGGGAAAGGTTTCTACGAATCATGTCACACCATGTAATGTTGGTGTAATCGAAACACTTATGATATTTAAAGAACGGACCAGCTGTCTATGTTAATACCTCGTTTCCACCCCTCCCCTACTTTTCATGGCCATCCTAAAAATGATTCAAACTTGCCAACCTGTGACCAATAATGGCACACAGTTTCTGAAAATGATATAGACTTTATTTAATCGCCAAAATCAATACAAACCTGAAGAAAGAAAATTCGGGTTTGATAACAAGATTGGATGGTGGTGTGTCCACTTTCTATGATGTGGTTACAAAAATCAAACTTGTTTTTAGAGCAAAATATGTCAATTCCAACCAACAGGTAAATGATGACGACAATGTAGAAGCCAATAATTAAGCAAGCAAAGTGTGATTGTTGAATGTGATATGCTAACAACTACCAACAGATATGCAAAAGATTGTTAACTCACCAAGATATCAAAAGCAGAATCCTTGCAACGAAAGGTATCTCAAACTTTGCGTTTCTTTTCCCTCCTGAACAATAAGTCCTGAATAATATAGAATTCCCAACGATTTGGGACAAAACCAAACAAATCAAAGATGCAATACCCAATCCAAATGCTGGACTTGATGGTAAATGACATAGTTTCCCATTCCATCTGAGATCCCCCTTCTACAAAACAAACAAAGCATCATAATTCAGAAAATCCTAACTGCAAAATCTTAATAAATTAAAGTAGTGTAGACATTATGCACCTTGTTTCTCTTAGTCTCAGAGGCTATGCACAAGGTGAAGGAAACTAAGCCAAGAGAGTGGGAGATAACGATGCAGAAGATTAATGTGAAGGTGAGTTTGCATTTAGGAGGAGTATCCATCATGGTGGGGTGGTTGTTTCTGTGAAGACACTAGAGAAGAGAGAATAAGGGAAGGAATAACTCTTGTTGGAGTTCCTTCCTTTGTAGTAGTAGTAGACTAGTAGATGAGACTTCCTTCCCAATATGTCTCTCATTGTTTTGAAGGAGATACCGTTCCTAACTGCATCTATCCTCCTCTCAATTGGAAAAAACCCAGCTAAACCTTTTCCATTTGTTTTGTAGCTGGTCTGGTCAACCGCTTGCTGAAATGGCAATAGAGATACAGATAGACACCAAGATCGGTGACAAAAATTGCACAAAATATTATTATTATTATTATTATATAGTATAACATGAGTACACAACAAAAATTATCTGTATAGAATGGTCAATTTTCACAATGATGATGCTAAGGACTAACAAGGAGGTTTCCTATTTTTCTCTACTTTATCTATATTCCTCATAAAATTAATAAATATATAGACATAATTGCCCTCAAAATGAAGTACTATTGCCACTTTTATAGGTAGGCTTCTCTTCTCTTCTAGTTTTCTTTCTATCGGTTTATGCGGTGAAGGTTCTCTTTATGCCACTTCTCAAGACAAAAGAAAAGTCTATATTCCCACCACGTTTAAACCCAAATGACAGATAGAAGTCTCTTTTATCTCTTTGAGGTGTTATGTGGGGCCACATTGACATGAATTGGAAAACTAATTAATTATTAAAAATTAAAACCTAGGTGCCAAAGTTGTTACCTTTGGTAATTGTAATTGGCATTGATTGATTACCCTCTCTTTCTTTGACGTTTTCCTCAAAGATTCACTCTTTTAAAAGGCCCAGATTCGATTCCTGTGAAGACATGTGGGCTTGGGAGAGAAAGAATCATCACCAATCTACGGTGCCTTAATAGTACTATTATTCTTCACATCGTGAGCTCCGTTTCAATTTGACTTGGACTTGTTTAATTGTTGAAACCCTATTCCCAATTCAAATTGCGTGTGGATTCGCAGCGTTAAAAAATATAGCCTTCTTCGCTTTTGAGACTTGTATTTAAAATATTCAACAAACCTTGGAAATGGGTGCTGGAGGAATATTAGTTTATGCCTTCTTTTTTTTTTTTTACCTTCCATGTTCATCTGGGTCACGCTGTGCTTTTCTTCTGCTGCACCCTCCCAGAAAGAATGAAAGAAAACGAACTCAAAATGTTTTCTTGTTTGACAACGATTGCAGGGGTATCAAGTTATCAAATGGGTGCAACTTACATTCCAATTTGTGAGAGTCTTAATCAAGTTTCAAAGATAGTGGCCCCTCACCAATCTCCAATCCCATCACTCACCAAAAAACAGATAGGGTTACTGTTTCTGAGTTAGGATTGCTTACCTTATTTGTTTATTGTAATTTTGGAGGAAAGAAAAAAAGTAGTTCCGCATTGCAACTGATTGGTAATTAACGACTTTTTTTAAAAAAAAATATTTTGAGTTTCTTTTATTTTTACAAAAGTGCTGACGTTGAAGATTATATATTTTCATTTTAGAGTGTCCTTAAGACTTTAACATTTTGTAAGTTATTGAGGTTTTGGGAGTTTAGCTGTTACAACATTAGAAGAATATATATATCTTATCCTATTCACATGAACATTTGTTTGGGAACTTTGCCTTGTTTGATCTGAAGTGCTTTTATGATACCATTACCTTTTTTCTAAGCTGTCTGGCACAATGTCACCTAAGGAATAATGCCAGATTTCCATGAAAGATAATTGGAGAATCAGACTTCATGTAAACCAAATGACAGTGTTTTGTAAATACAACAGTAGTACTACTGGCTAGTCTAAGAGGGGAGGAATATTGTTGTGCATTATCCGTTTAATGTTGAGTCAGCTGAGATGATGTTTGCTTTCTTTTGATAGTGATTCTGTTATTTTGTGAAAGAGATGCTATTGAGAATTTGTGATGTTGTCACTTTATGATGAGAATAGGAGCCTGACTATCATGCCTCTCTACTTTTTCTGGCAATTGTTGGTACTGTGCTGCAATAATTCTGGGTTGCTTTTAAGTCTGACTGAATATGCATAAAAAATGAGTATTGATCTGAAGGCTCTTTCCTGTATCTTGAGGACTGTAGGATAAAATTTTAGCAAAATGATCATGTATCTTGATGATGACAGCTCCTAGCTTCCTGTCAGTGTGATAGAAGATGGGGTACTGTGTATTCCAGGAAAAGCTGTTAGTAATATTTCTGTTTTAGTTAGTTACACTGATTAGTTAATAATTTTGTTAGGGTAACTAATAGATAGTTACAACTTACAACTAACTATTAGTTAACAGTTAGGAGGGAAAGTATAAATAAGTGTAAGATGTTTAGGAAAGGCATTCAGAAAGTAATAGGAGGATGGTGAACCTCGAATTCACTTGTAACAGTTTGGGAGTTGGAAGCTCCAGTTCTCAATAACAGATTCTATTTTCTCTTCATTTCTGGTCCAGTTTCTATCACAGTGCCTGCAGATTATGAGTAAGTCTTGCTTACTCCAGATATATTACCCTTTTTCAAAAGATAAATTTTACTTTAAAGTTATGATGGCAAAGATTCAATTTCTATAACACTGGTCATATTTTCACTTGCTCATGGTATTGCTTGTAGAGTTTGCAAATTTCATGCAGGTTAAAGTGGGCAGTCTTGGAAGGTATTTGCTTTCTCTGTACATAGATGAAAAGTTGATTTCATATTTTTACCAAGCTTTAAAGAAAACCAATAGGCTTTGCTATAAATTAATGATATGATGGACCAGGTTGTTATTAGTGTCATAGAAAATTCTTGATCCCCCTTTTGTGTATGTAACATTTTATCTGATATGTAGGAGTCAAAAATATATTTAGTGTCCTATGAGGACATGATGAAGATCGTTTGGATCACCTTTCCATTCATGGGGAGGAAGTACTAGCTGCACTCAAGGTGACTGTTAAAAAGCCTTATAGGTTTCAACCAGAATACAACAATGGCCATGAAAAAAACTGGAATATTGTTACTGAGTTATAGAACTGCTCTCTTAAAAGGATGTGACTCCTCTGAAGTGTGGAGTGCAGTTTACTGGATAAAATACAGTAATAGCCATTGATTTAAAAATCAACAGTTGAGATTATAATAAAATATATGCACAAAATACAAAATAAACTATGAAGTTGTTAAAATTTCAACCATTGCTTTTCTCACTAAACAATTATTATTTGAACAAGGTTTTCTGCTCCAATGCTATGAATATTCAGTACCATTGGAGCTACAGAGAGCAGCAAAGGATATTTTTTTTCCCTTCTTCTCATTACTTCTTTTCCTTTTAAGTACTTCAACAACAGATTGTGCTGTGCAATAAGCAATAGCTTGAACAGTAACCATTGGATTCACACCCAATGCTGTTGGGAAGACACTTGCATCTGCCACATAAAGGACCTCCACTTCCCATGTCTCTGCTGTTGGATTCACCACTGATTGCTTTGGATTAGAACCCATCCGGCAACTCCCCATTTGATGTGCTGAGCACAATGGTGTTGTAAGGTCTGTCAATGACCTTGAACTTTCCTCTTTAACAAATGTCTCAAACTCATGATAGCTCACCTGCTTTACATTTAAGGTCCTTCCCTTATTATGATGTGTCCCAATTTCTTCAGCACCAGCTGCTGCCAGAATTCTCAGCACCTTCTCAATTCCTTTCTTTAAATTCTCTTCATCTACACCTGCGGGCTTATAACTGATTCGGTCTGGTGCTTTTACAGTCCCTGATCCTTGATCCCTTGCCAGTGCAAATATATGAGCTGTTCTAGAAAACTTTCGCATTCGGACTCTTACATCGATTCCAGAAGTCCATGGTGTGACAATTGAGAACATACCAGGATGCAATGAAGGTGTTTGGATCACTGCACCATATCCAGATTGTTCAAACTCTGCAACAACAGTTGACATTGCTGTCATTATCCCTCCTTCATAGCTCTTCTTATATGCCTCTGGCCACACCTCAGATTCAGGTGCATCTGGGAAGTAGCCCCATGCCATTGCCACCGGATGAAGATGCAAATTCCTCCCTATGTTCTGGTTCCTCAAGCCACTTCTTTTAAGCAATGCTGGAGTACTCAGTGCTCCACATGCTACAATTGTGACTTTGGATTCCACCACACAAATGTCTTTAGTCCCTTTATATTCAAACTCAAATGCCACTCCACGCGCAATCTTTTTATCCTTTCCTTCCTTTTTCTTGTGCAATACTTTTATTGCCTCACAACCAGGAAGAATTGCTCCATTACCAGATTTCACCAAGTCCACCAACCATGTTTCTGAGGTACCCTTCTTCCTCCCATCCTTACAACCCATGCAACACCAGCCACAGTAGTGATTTGATGGAGAATTCCTAGGAATGTTACTAACAGGATACCCCATTTCTTGACACCCTTTTCTTAGTATTGCATTGCTGAATCCTTCATCTTCAATCTCAGATTGAACTCCCATCTTCCCACAGACAGCATCCAAGGCTTCTCTATACAATTCACTCTCAAACAACTCTAGACCATGTTTGTCACACCACTCCTTGCACACATGCTGAGGGGTTTTAATGCATGCAGACCAGTTGATTGCTGACCCTCCACCAACGGTGGATCCCGATAGAATAAAAACACCCATATCATCACTTGCAACTAAACTACCATTGAGATACATTTGATCCATGGTTGGTCCTTCAAGAAGAGAAAGATTGTTCCTAGCAGAATAGCCTCCTTTCTCCAACACCAGCACTTTGTAACCAGCTTTTGCAAGAACACCAGCTATAACTCCACCTCCTGAGCCAGAACCAACCACCACTGCATCACATTGTATCACCAAAGAAGGAGATGACAAGTTTGCAGCAGCAGCTTTATGCTTCCTACGGATGACCGATACAGGGAATCCGATTCGTCTTAGAGCATCTGCAGTGATGTCTCGTGGGTAGTTCAGATGGACTAGACCTTTGTAAAGGGGTCCTATCACCTCTTCAGCATCTTCATCTTCTTCCTTATCCTCTTGTCCTCCGCCTTTAGATGTTCCGTCTAAAAAGTGGTTCTTCAACTGAGCTTTGAATTCTGAATCAGGTCCGCAGTATCCAATTGCTTTCCATGCAACGTTGTCTTCTGATTCATCTATCTGAAAGTATGTATGTGTCATCTCATAATGAGTACAACGTTCCAAGCAACCAGAAAATCATATAAATTTGCACATTTAGACATTATACATGGTTGAGTCGTAAAATTGTACAAGAAATTGAAACTGAGGAGTGCTTTAAATATATATTTTGAAATAGATTATATTGATATAAAAATATTTTCATGTTATGCTAGGAGTATTAATTTAAGTCTAGAAATCAGACACACTATAACACTATTACAGATTCTTTGAAATGTGTTGGATCGTCAGGACTTAGGAGGAATTCTTTGGGTCAGAAGCCCAAAATAATGCTTTGAACATAAACCTTTTGACACGCCTCCTCCTCCTGAACACACTCACGCCCACACAAGCATTCGTATAGTTTTTGGGCATTTGTTTCTTGCACTTCAACTTTTGATTCATGTACCTCTCAATGTATTCCAGAATGCAAATTTATATTCTGGAATGAGTGTTTCAAAATGCATTGGGAGGTGCAAGATTCAAATGGTTTTTGGAGTACTGAACAAATTGGATTGACAAATTTTGGGCCAATCTCGTGGTCTTGTTAACACAAGTAGATAAAGATTGGTGCTCTATAGAAAAGAGTTCCTTATAGAAAAGAAAACTAGGTCCAATTTTCACAATGGAAAGAAGAGGCAAGTTGAACCAAAGTGCTGTTACTGGTTTTGCTCAAAGAATTAAAGCCTTTTCGTCTCTAGTAGCAGAAACACTAGCTCTCAGAGAAGCTACAGTCCTGACACCAAACTGCAAAATTCGTGTACTGTAAAATTTCTCCTTAAATTTATGTGGATGACTTCTGTAAAGTTGTGCATTATGTTTGAGATATACTACAAATTACTAGGACAAAATATTGACAAAAATATCTTTATTAAGAGTCAGAATCTAATTATGAATCCATTTAAGCATTTAGGTAAAATACTAATAAAATGAGAATATTGTTGGGAAAATAATAATGCTTTCATGGTTTTGTAAAACTGTACTAACAGATATTTTAAGATAAACTAGAAGACCCAAAGGGACATTATAATATAGGACAAAGGGATTATTTGACACAAGAGATATAAATTGAATTCATAACTTCCATGTACCGCTGAAACGAATCATCATCATGCTGGAAAGTTAAGTAATCAGTACCCCACAGGACCCGAATTTAATTTTTGTTGCGATACATGTTTCAATGTAAAATTTATGACTAAACTTAATTTATACACATTTCAAGTTTTAACTATATAGTAAATCAATCTCACTTAATTTTAAAACAAACGAGCCTTTAGTTTTCACCACTAATGATGACTTCTTGGACTAACTATTATTTGTTTTTTACCTTCCCGTATTTGTGGGACAGCCATCGGTTCTAACTCAATAAATGCTACCCAAACAACATAGGAACAATTGGGTACAAAGTGGAAACCACGTAAATAGGTACAAACTTACCAATCTCAAATTATAAACATAATGACGGTAACAGTCTTTTTTTTTTTTTTTTCTATTTTTGGTCTGCTAGACAGTCCTTCTAAGAAGCACTGATACCGATACGGCATTTTCGATATGTTTCCGATACGAGACTTCGATACGTTACTTCAAAAATGCTAATATTTTGATATGTTCCCAATACATCTTAGTATTAAATAATATTTTTTATATAGAGTGTATTTCATATTAATAAAATATAATAAAAAGAAAATCATAAGTACAAATAATAGATTATCCCTAATTGGGATAAAACACAGGTCCAGTTTTTAATAATAAAAAAATGAACCAAGAGGAGTAAAATAAGTAATAAAGGGTGTGCAGAAAGCAATCTGACGGCCAAATAAAATAAAACCCTAATCCCAAAAATATTGATGAGGAGTTCGAAAGAAGCTTTAATAACCTAATCCCAGAAAGCAATCTGCTACCTAAAGAAATTAAACATTTAAAAGTTTGAAAGATTAAAGAACCTTTAAGGTTCTTGCTGGAATCGGAAGGTGGGAGCAGAGGACCGGGGGAGGCGGCGCTGCCTTGAGTTGTGCCGTTGTCTGTCGAAGAGGTGAGGTAGTGAGGTGAGCGCAAATGGAGGAAGGAAGACAAACTTCCTTCTATTTAGAGCTTTTTTTTTAATTTACAAAAATGCCATTGTTTATACAGGATACGTCAAATACCGTATCGCCAGCCACCGGCGTACCCGTATTGGACATGTGTCCGATACATTGATTTTTTTTTTTTTTTGCAACGAATGCATGCTTCATAGCAGTCCTTTACCTCAAGAAAAGATGAGCATAGGAGTTGAAAATTCGTTTGGTACGAAAGAAATGGTAAGGAAACAGAGAGGGAGAAGAAATAGGTGAGAAATAGATTTGATTATATTTGATAGATGAAAAATATGTAGAGAATAAATAAAAAAGATATGGATCCTATGTATTTTTATTTCTTCACAAATTTGTGCAAAACTCAATTATAATTTCACTTTCAGTGTCTCATAATAATCATGGTATTTTTTTCAATGTGAAATCTTATATTTCCGATCAAACATTGGATTATCATTTATCAAAGTTCTCATAATCGATTATGAACCCTCAGTCAATTATGCAAACTTGTATAATCAATCATCAAAGTTCATAATCACTTATTTCTATTCACCTTCTTTCTCTCATTTATATTTTCATCCATCTAATTTTGCATTTATTTCTTTCCTTCATATAAAACACACCAATGATAAATTTGGCTGGACTGTGTTCCCTACCAAGGTAGGGTAAACGGGAGTGAGTTAATGCAATTGGACTGTGATAACTAGCATGCCCTAAGGCTTGGGATCCAAATCTTAGTTAAATTTCTTACCACTTTGATGTGGGCCAAGGATAGGTTAATCGTTGTTAATGTGAGATCCCCACGTCCAGCTCTCCAACCTTCCTCTCCTAGTACACTACACATGGGTTACTTTTGCAGTCACTTCCAAGGATGCTGCTATTCCTTTCTTCTCTGAGTTTTATTTTGTGTGACGATTATTACTATTATTTTGGCTTTTGGGTGTTGAAATGGACATATAGCCACTATACTTTAATTACTTAAATATGGCAATTTAAGACAATAAAAAAGCTCTTACTTGATCTACCATTAGTCTAATACAGTAGTTTGAACATAAAATAAAATCTGAACAAAATATGTTTTCTTCAATCAAATTCTGAAAAGTGATAACAAAACCCCATGATTCTTACTTATATATTTTTTAAATAGTAAATAAATAGTAATACGCACGGACGAGGATGGGTATATGTGTGCGTGTGTCCAACGTCAGCTAGGAATCAAAATTTAAGTAAATGCAAAAGTAAAAATAACATCTTTCTAAGGTCGAATAATTAAATGCTGTGAATGATTTTATTTTCAAAAAAAAATAAACCGATTAAAAATACTTCATCAAGAAAAAAAAATACTGTATTTGACGTTTTGAACGAGTGAAGTAGAATTTAATAATCGAAAATAAGCAGCAAAAATATTATTTTGAATAACCAGCTCTTCTATTATAATTTTAAAAAGAAAATATCTTTAATCCCATTATAATAAAGACATTTCAAAGTGTAAAACTCCATTAATTTTACTTGGGTTCCCTTCCCCGTTAGCTAGATAGGCCATCATTAATGGCTTTAAACTTTAAAGACTAGATAGATGAAAATCTGTCACGTGCAATTTGGTGCATTAAGAACCATTTGATGTAACACAAAACGCTGTTACAAATGGATAGATTGATAGGACCGTCATCTCACCAACTGCATGCAATGGATTATCACATTCAAGTTTCAACCACTCCTACTTTTAACATGCACCATAACAATACATTTTTTTATTTGGTGCAACAAAAAGTCAAACCGGAAACATTAATGATAGCTCTCATGCAATTCCAAAAAAGGTAAATTTTAAATAACATCATTTAATTGTTTGTGATATTATTTTTTAATAATTTCAATAGTAAGATTTTATAAAGATCAGAATAAGCTAGAAAAAATAACGTGTTTTTTTATCAATTAAGAAATAATAGCATTTTTAAATTATTATTTTTATCAAAGTTTTCTCATTTCTTAAAATATCTCCAAGGCAAACATGGCCAGAAGATAAAATGTACGAAAATAAGCAACGGGAGATAATTATAAAAGTTGGTGATACCAATATCAGTATCATAGTATTATCAAAGTTTATTTGTCCGTATTTTTTCACTCTAAATATCTGATGAGTATTTAACCACCTTAAAATATTTAATATGGAAAAGTATGAAGTGAAAGGGAAAGAGCAAATATTTAATTTGAAGTACCTAAGCATGTTTATGAAAAAATATATTTAAGAGAACTTTGTAAAAAGTATTAGAACTTGTTTTTACTAAACTAGTATAATTTGTTTCTAAAATTAGTAAATTAGTGTCGTTTTTTTTTCTTTAAAGAAATACCAATTACTAATATGAGGGTAATAAGTATGATCGACTTCTATGTTTGTGTTAGTTAACAATCACCAGAAATTACTGTTATAAACTGTTTGCGTAAACAAATTAAAAGATGTTGCACTCATAAAGTGTGACTTCCTTCATGGTAATAAGTTTATTTAAAAAAATTATACTATTTTTTAATAATTTTAAAACTAAATTATATTGTTAAAAACCCAAATATTTATTAAACTTTAAAATCCCATAAAGATTCATTAGGTGCCTCCCATTTATATATTGACCCAAATGAATAAAAATAATTAATTCGAGGCACCGTACCTTTATAAACTAGTTACTATGTTACTATTGGAGAAATGGCGATAAGAAGCAAGGAACTGAAAGCACTTTAGAAAAAAGGGGCCGGGAGACAAAGCAGCATGAGACATTAAATGCTTTATATGTGTCGTCAATTAAGGCATGGTGTGCTCCAGGTTGGTAGAGTTATAAATTGAGGAATGTTAGTTATATTAATATTTTTCAATACATATTTTTATTACGGTTAAAATATATTGAAAAATATAAAATTAAGAAAGAATTACAAGAATACGTTAATAGTTAGTTTGAGTGAAACTTAACTGAGTTTGAACTTATTAAGAAAAGTATTAGGTTTCAAGTGGATGAAAAAATATGATATTAAATAGTTATTCATAAAGTTGATAAATGTTCAGTACATATTATGATGTTTTTTAATAAATTTTAATTAATAATAAAAATATATTAATTGAAAAAAATTCACTTTTTGAAAAAATGAGTAATTACCTGAGTAAAGAAGATTAGGAGAGTGAGAAGTTTGATGGTCCTGAAGAGCATTCTAAAGTGACGAAGGTAACTGAGAGACCATGAACGCATAATCTGTTGGCGTTTCTGAAGAGATAAGTGAGGATAGGTGTGGATGAAGGGGAATTGGGTTGAGAGGCACCCAATGCCACAAAAAATTAATGTCCCATACCAAGTTGACAACAGCCATAACACAAACTTCAGTAACCCTGTCCATGGGTGCTTCAATCTCTCACTTATCATGCCCCCAAACTGCACATCATCACAAAGCAACCAAAACATTTTATAACACAACATATATATATATATATATATATATATATATATATATATATATATAGCTAAAAGCAACATAACAATAACATTAGATTAAATGGAATTAACTAGCTATCCAAAAATGATAATAACTAGAAATATGTGATGTTTTAAATTAATTAAATTCTTTTTCCTATAGGTTTTTTTTAGCTATAAATTTTATAAATGTATGTTTTAAAAATGGCATATCGTAATCATAGATTTAAATAGCGGCGCTTTAGCGCGTTATCTCGCTTCAATAGCAGGTTGCGGCACCCAGCCGCTACTTCCGTGCCGCAACGTGATAGTTTCCGGTAGCGGCTGGTGGCGGTGTTGCAGGGTAACAGATCTTGCGGCGCTATCGCGCCGTTACTTCCATGGAAGAGAAAAAATTGCAAAGAAGACGAGTTGCATCGGGGGACCAGCACGGTAGAGGGAGATGGCGGGAGAAGGGTGGTGCAGGGATGGGGACGAGGGCGAGGGGGACGACAGTGAGGGGATCGGGAGGAGGGGGAGAGGAGGCCATGGGAGAGAGGGTTGAGGGAAAGTGGGTGTGTGGCCTGTGGGTATGGGTCGAGGGAGAAAGAAAGAGAAAATAATAAATTATCACTACACAATATTGAGGGAAAGTGGATGTGGCCTGTGGCAGTGGGTATCGGTAAATGACACTGCAATCTCCACTTCGTCTGTACTCATTTTTATTCACCTTTTAAAGCAAAATATTTTTTATTCATTTTAATGATATACTAAACATTTTTTTAAGAGATCAAATAAAAGTAATGTTTATAAACAAGAAAATTATTATATAAAGAAATAAATCTTTTAATATGAAGATACAATTAAATAAATATTAATAATATATTAATATTAATAAAAATATTTATTTATTTATTTTAGAGTTAATAAGCTTGTTTATTTTAAAAAATATTAATAAAAAATATTTTAAATGTTATATATAATGATATTTGTAAAATCTAAATATAATAGATGTTTAGCATTAAGCTTGCGGAGGAATTAGTATATTGTTTCCTTTATGTTTCTTGAATCCTTGTTTTGAATGTGTAGTATTATACTTTTCATTTTTCATTTCCTCTTATTTTGGGTGATTTCTTATCTTATAGCATTTATATATGTAGTATAATTTATTATAAGTATTTTTAATAGACTTCACAATAGCGGCTTTACCGCTACCCGCAATACCGCTTTAGCGTTTTTGATGTCGATCGCTATTGGCCGCTACCCGCTATTTAGAATGATCATCGTAATAATTAACTAGAATTTTAATTATACTCTGCCATACTGCAGTAGCATTTGTGATGTCATATATAGGTATTAAAGTTAGTTATAACTACAGTTGCAAGATATGATTTAAATAATATAACATATAATAAAAAAAATAACTTGGAGAGAAAATAAACGTCATTATTAATGCATTTTACATTGAACAATTCATAAAAATGGAGAAATATAATATCATTATATATTTCAAAATGGCATATCATAATAACTAGAATATAAATTCGAGTGTGTCATTCTCCTGCATTCGTGATGTTTGATATAACATATGTACTGAAGTTATAACTGCAGTTTCAAATTATGATCTAAAAAACATTAATAAATAAAAATAATTAACTTAGAGAGAGAAAAAAAGTACACTATCAATGAATTTTACATTAAACAATTTATAAAAAATATACATAAAAATGGAGAAATATACTGTAAAATTATCATTATCTGTATATCAATTTTGCAGTATATTTCTCCATTTTTTGAGTGCGTGTGTGTATATATATATATATATATATATATATATATATATATTGAGAGGGAGATTAGGGCTTTAGGATATATGATATATAGAAAATTGAAGGGCGAGGAAAAAAAGAAAGAGAAATTGTAGGTAGCTAGGAAGTTAGTCATACACGTTCAGGTGTTCCAGTCATGGAAGCTGAAATCTGGTAAAACTTGGTGACAGATTCATCAGAGGAGTCAACAAAGTTGTTGGCCACAGAAGGTAAGATAGTGTCACAGAGAGCAGTGAGAGATTTCATTTGCCTTGGAGAGAGAGAGTTGGTGAGGGGTTGCAATTTTTTCTCTCTCTCTCTCCATTGCTTAGAAGAAGTCTATGTGTGTCAATGCTACCAAGCTCAACCATACTGTGATCCTTTTTCCCATCCATTCCCAACCCCAACCTAAAGTTACCCTTTCTTCCTATAGTTCAGTCCTCCATGCTTTCTTTTTCTTAACTTTATTTAATATATATATATATATATATATATATATATGTGTGTGTGTGTGTGTAATGTGTGTGTGTATATATATATATATATATATATGTAATGTGTATGTATATGTGTATATATATCAAAGCTAACTAGCTAGGTCACAGGTATCACACTGCATGTGGTTTCCAAACCTTTGAATTTTATATATAACACCCGTTTGAGAGATATAGCCACGCCAACCGTTTTTTTTAAAAGGAAAGGAAGAAAATGAAACACATAATAAATGAGTATTTTTTTTCCCCCACGGAACGATTCTAAAAGGTACACGTTTGAAAATTTGTTGAAAAATAATAAAGATGGAATAATATAATAATAGGTAAAATATATAGCAAGAAGAACAGTGATTTCCACTGATTTTGTACATTTAAAATATCAAATTAATCGACGTTAAAATTTGATTGTTATTGTTGTCTCAAATATTTAAGCTTGATTTTAATATTCGAGGTTTGAGATGAGTTGGCGATGGTTCTTCCTTCATATGTGGCTAAGCTGCTGCAATAGATCGAGATGAGTTGAATATTTACAAAGACATTCTAACACTGAAATCAACCAAAAAAAAAATATTTACAGAGAAATATAGGTAATAAATGCTTGTATATATGATACTATTGATGTAGGTTGTATTTATAAAATAATCGAGATGGGTTGGATTGTGTAGCATAAGATCCAAGACTTCCTTGAAAGGGAGTTTTCACCTGTTTTGCTATAAAATGCTATCAGTTTACTCGAGGCTTAGGTGTGTTTCCATTTAAAGAACGCATCAAAGTCACATTGTGTGTTAATTGCTTATGATTGACTTTGGTCAATGTACCAATTAGTGGTTTGGACTAGCTGAGGTGGTCTATTTCCCCCTATATATATATATATATATATATAAAATTAAAAATAGCTACTTTCATCTTGATTAAGAAATGGTACTTAAAATCATTTAATTTTATTAATTTTAAGTAAAGAATAAGGATATTTCTAAAATATTATTTATTGTAACTTGATATCATGAATAAAATATAATTCTTAAAAATAGAGTTACAATTAAATGAAAAATATTTTAGAAATGATATAATTAAGTAGAAGTGAAGTTAGTTAGATTTGCTTATATTTAAATTTAAGATTCAAAATAATTTTTTTTTTCTCATGAGTCTAGATAGAATATTAAACATGAAAAAGACTTTATTATTTTTTTTATTCTTCTAAAAATATTTTTTGTCCATTTTTTAAGAAAAAATTTATAATTTAGTTCTTATGATTTTTTTTCCTAGATAATTTTTTTGGTTAGTCTTTCGTTAATTTGTTTTCATTAAATGTTTAAATATAAAATAAGATGAAATAAACAAGTTGTAATTGTAATATTTAGATGGATCAAATATATGAAATTTTTGTGATATTTACATGAACCAAATGAGTAGAAAACTGGCTCTTAATTGACCAAACAAAAAATATACTAGTAGAAGCAATATATGAGGTGTTGGGGGGGGGGGGGGGGGTGTGAGGATTGATTTTAGGTTTTAAAAATAAGAGACTAAGTGAGAAAATAGTTATATTCCAATAAATAAAATAATATTTAAGCAAAAAAAAAAATAGTCCTGACACGTGGTTACCTTTACTACATTATTATTATATTATTATATTTATGTTATCTCTCAGTGTACATTTAATACATTCTAAAAATATAAGAGTGGATAAAAATGCTTGTTAAAAGCTTTTTTTTTTTCATTATGTTATGAATCCATTGGTATTTTACTGATAATTAATCTTTAATCAGAAACTTAATTAATTGTTTTTTGTGAAATTTTCTCTTTTAATCACATTTTTTTTATTTATCTAGCCCAAACTAGAACCAACAATATTTCAAACAGTAAATGTTAAATAAATTTTATATTTCTTAATTCTAATAAAATAAATATTTTGTTTTTGAGTTTAAAGTTTCTATTCTTATTTTCTGACAAGTTCTGTTGCCAACTACTTGTAAGCATTTGTTATAATATTAAAAAATAAAATGAACTGTAAACATTTTAAAAGAAGAAAATAAGTTGGTTAGCTTTTATTTTCAATTATTGTTATATATTGGAAAATATTCTTTAAGGATGAGAGAGAAAGGAGCTCGTGGTGATGATCCCAAATAAAATTCAGAATAAATCTTAATAAAAGAAATGAAAAGGGAAAAAGAAGAAATAATGTTTCAAAATAAATGCAACTGATAACGGTACGTATTAACTCCCTCATCTGCCACCATTTAATTTGGGCTATTCGATATTGATTACGTTTCTTAAAACAAACAATTGCCAAAATTGATGTAGTGAATCATTTTTGTGCTGTGACTTTGACGAATCCAATAGTGCTGGCCCAAGGAAAACGTTTTGAATGGTTATAGAATAATGAAATTAGTTATCATATTATATGCTCTATTAATTTGAGGTCCATTATGAATTGCATACCCCGGTTGATATGCCTAATACATCAATATCCTTTTCATGAATATATCACTACTCGTCAATCACTCACTTATTTATGCTGGCATTCGTGATCCAACCAATAACCAAATTTCGTGTAGGCTTGTATTATGTAAACCATTAGGTTCTGCTTTGTATATGCACAAAAAAAATTAAAATTAAAAATGCATCCACAATTTTTTTTTTCTTTTTGATAATTATCCGAAATTGTCATCACTGAAAAAACAATAAACAAAATTTATTAGGGATCGTGAACGCACACAAAATAAGTATTTTCCTTTCAAAATGATTTATTTCATACCTAAATATCAATCATATTTGAATATTGGATCACTTGATTAAGAAACATAACCTATTATCATTTTTATTAACCGTTGTTTGTATTATACTAATTCTCATAGGAATTAATGTCTTTTTCTTGAGTTAAAGACCACATATATTCTCTAATCTAATGTGTCAAAGATTAATTTAGCTTGTAATGCATAATTCGTTAGTCCAAGAAAAATTTTACACAAAGGGAATTCAACACTGAATTATCCTACATACTAGATAGATCGTTCCCAAACAAACAACATAATCTTACATCAATGTACGAACTTTATAAGTTACTTAGGAATTAATGTTAATTCAACTTATAAGAATTGAGATATTTCATTTCAAAGACTTGTTTTCTTCTTCTTTTTTGATGATATCAAAGACTTGGTTTTGACTGTTGCTTTAACGATCAATCTATGATGATGAACAATTTTGTGTGTATTATTATTGTAAGCACTTGTTAAAACCAGTAACAAATGCTTGTTTTTAAATAGGGTAATCTCTATTTCGCTCAAAGTTTTTATTTTTTTTTTTTAATTATAAGGGATAATATTTTTAAATAAAGTATAATGAAATTAATGGGCCGATCGAAAAGAGTACTGATCCTAATTAACATTCTTTTTGCAGGCAATAAGCGATGCTGTCAAACATTTGGTAAGCTGTTGCAAGTCATGAATTTTTTGGCATCTATGTGAAGAACCATGCATGTACGATAACGTACAGTGCCAGTAGAGATTTACTGCATATTCATTTGCAAATTAAAATCATGGAAAGTAAGTTGACTTTAGAAAATGACTAACCTAATCTTATCATGATTTTTTTATTTATGAGAATTAAAAATAATATCAACAGATTTATAATAATTTAAATATCATTATTCAACCTATTGATTAAACGTCATTCATATTATATGAGGATTTGATCACAATTACTTGAAATAACAAAAATTATTTTCTGGATTTAATTAGCATTAATTGCATGATTTGGTGGAATTTCCGTCGTGTTTTAATAATTACTCAAATTTAGGGTAGATTAAAGTGGAAAAAAGAGAGAAAAAAGTATATGGAGAAAAATAATACGTGCAATAAGTTATGTTATTGGAAAAGATTGAGGGGAAAATGAAGCAATTTTTTATTATTATATTATCGTACATAGTAGGCATGACAAGTGTACCCGTTCTTATAGGAATCGACTTGAACTCATCTCAACTTCGATGGAGAAAAATCAAAGTTGATTGGGGTTGGATTTGGATTTGGATTTTTTCCGATTGAAAAAATCGGATTCGAATATGAGATTTGGTATGCTGATCTACGTTCCCATCCCATTGTTATTTTGATATAATAAAACAATTAAATTACTAGTATAACCTTATAATACCCTAGTTCCTATTATCAATTTTAATGGATTAATGCTTGTTTTATGCATGAAATTATTGTTTTCCTTATAATTATGTACAATTGTTACTTAATTTGTTGCTAAGTACTTAGAAATTCAGTCTTGGTAAATAAGGTGTCATGATCATTATTTCTTTAAGTTATCTAAAAATAAATGAGATTAAATAATTTTTACTTGAAATTTCAATTTAGCATATTGTAATAGATTCAATCCAATTACAAAAAAAAAATATCTTGTTTTCTCCATTTTTTATGAATAAAAAAAAAAGATAGGATTGAGGGCGGGGCCAAAAAACCTGATTCCCAAATGGGGACGAGGATGAGTTTAATTTTTGAACCCCGATGGGAATAAGGGTAGGGGGCGAGGAGGACTTGGGGAGTCGGAGGTAGAGGGTAGAGAGACTAAATCCGCTCGTATCCCGTCTTGTTGCCATGCCTAATACAAAGTATTCACTAGTTTTGTCGACGATTAATTTCTGTTAGAAAATCTAGATGATCATTTTTAGTGGAATCTTCCTCTCTCAATCTATATTTTTTTATCCATAAAACTTAAACTGAAATATTATTTAAGGGACTGAATCAGTATTATTCGAACCAATGACTTGTTAGTAATGAATTGAAAATAATGAACGAGAAATTGAATGTATATATCGAGTATATTTTCCTTTCCTTTTAGCCTTAATACTCTCCGCCTCCCCCTTCTATTGCTTCCTGGTCTCGATTGCTCCCATCTCTTTCAAGAACATCTCCTACCATCTTAATTAAATGAGGACCAATTTTGTAAATTAATGATTGCACCCTTTGGATGAAGCGTACTAAGCATTAGAATGTGAGACTTTATTATATCCCATAGGATATGATTGCCGCAGTTGTTAAACTCGAGTATTAACTTGTCCAAGTTTGTAAACTTATCCAAGTTTATGATCTCATAGCTGCAGATGGAGTTAAGCTAGTTGTAAAATCATTTGTTGGTGAACTTAGATAAACCTAGATGGAATTACTTAAATCCTCTCAAAATGACTAGTTTATATTTGAGTTTGCGAGTCCACTCAGTGGAGTTCCACACCCATTCTAGAGCAAAATGACATCAAGTTGGGGTGGTCTCTCACATGATTAGGGCACTTTCAAGTATAAGCTTTCGCCTGCTTTCTATTGCACGTTTTCTGCCACTTGATATTGTGAAGCCAAAGCTCAACATTTTCAATTTTCACCACTCTCACATTCCACGATTAGCACACTTTCACATTTTTTTGTCACTTGAAGTTGCATTCCTTCTTGCACATTTTCTGCCATTCCTTTTTTAATTGGTTTGTCCTTCAATTTGTACACCAATCATTCCTTTGTCATCTGTGACGCTTTATTGAATTAGTAAATCACAATTAATATTGCAACCCATTCAACACGCATATGAGTCCATTCGATCATCTCTATTATTTTAACTTTTCTTGTTATTAGTGTTATATGATGCTTATTATGTTATATATGATTATAATTATATTATATAATTATAAACCCGCATTGCTTGTAGTCTTGGCCTCTATGTGTGACTCGCAATGTCTGATATTAAAGGATCTAGATTAAAGTCCTCCAATAACACAAGTGCTTCTTATGCTCCTAGAGACAAGAAGAATAGCCCAAGAAATAAGGTTGATATTAGGTGGAAACATAGGACAAATGTTTAAGGAATTGACATAAAATTTAAATATAATCATTGCTCTAAAATTTTTTGTGGAGGAATTTTTAAATTAAAAGCATCATCTTACATATACTAGAAAATATTCTGAACCTTGGACAATTTTTAAATTTAAGGATGAAAAATTGAAAATTGTTGTTGAGGCTAAAGAGAAACCAATGAAGTAATGAAGATTGATTAGGATTCAAGAATATGATGAACATAGTTTGGATCATTTAATGCACTTTGACCTTACTCCACAACCAGAAATAGAGAAGTCTGATTTCCGTCTCTAAAAGCAGTTTTATCCGTCTCTGTATGGTAGAGATGGAATCAGAGACCAACAAGGATCCGTCGCGAACGCTGACGTCTCTAATTTCTGAGACGGATTATTGCTCCTGTCTCTGTTTAGAGAAAAAAGAAGTCCGTCTCAATTACTCACAACACCCGTCTATAATACCTTTTTCGAATAATAGTAATTTGTCTCTGTTTGAGACAATTTTTTCCATCATATCTCCGAAAATAGCAAAAGATTCATTTACTATGTGTGTAGTCTTTTGAGAATGCATTTTATTTTCTTCAAATTGGGCCAACCAGGCCGCGGAGACATTTTTCATATATTTTTGTCGTTTGTTTTGTTACAATATATTTTAGTCTTTATTCTTTCTTGTCTATTTTTTTTATTTTACTTGTTTTTAACATGAGATTGGGGATATATAGGAGAAATTGTCCAGAACAGAAATCTATAAGTAAATTTTTTTAACAAATTATATATATATATATATATATATATATTAAAAATTGAATTGATTGAATAAAAATACAATCAAAACAAACAAAATAAATAAATAAAAATACATTAAAATAAATTAAGAATAAGAATGCGATACAAATAAAAATTGTCGTGTTAAGAATATTATGTTCATGCATGTCATTTATAGACTTTATAACTATTTTTTATATTAAGTAAACTCTCACAGGTTTACTCAAGTTTACAATTTTCACAACCTTGGTGACAGAGAATTAAATGTTGATGTTGCTATTGCAACTTTGCATATCAACTTAGCAAATTAGTCTTTTATTTATGAAATAATGACTTCTTTTTCAATCAATCTCTAAAAAAATGAGAAATATATATATAAACAATTATTTTTTTCAAAATAAAATTATACATGCACTTAACATGTGAATTGATTGCTTACTTGTTAAATTGATTATCTAGAAGATACGTGATCGATTATTTAAGTATGATTAGATTTAAGTTTTTCTGTTTATTTATGATTAGTATTTAATTAGTAAAAGAATGAGGAATGAGCGTTTTAAACAGAGATAACATCCAATATAACTTTTAAATACAAATAATATATAAAGATATAAAGTTGATTGAATGATTAAGAAGAAGGAAAAGATCACAGATTTGATACCTCCCACTAATTAAAAATTAATAAACTAACAGTTAATATTTTTTTTATTAAAAAACATAAATAATATATAGAGAAAAACCAACTAAAGTAGAAAATTTGTAGAGAAAAGAGAAAGAGGTTTAAGGCACCAAAACAATAGCACTTACAAAGAAATTCAATTAAGATCACTTTGGGGAATAACAGACAAGTGTAACAAGATATTTAAGTTGAGTTGAGAGATAATTTAAAAGAAAAAAGAGTGGAAATGTTTAAGAATAAAGAATTGGTTAAATTAATTTGTATGTTCTTAAACTATCCGACAGTTTTTAATTAAATTTAAGAATTTTTTTTTTTCAATTGAGTGTTTGAATTTATATTTATTTTTAATCGAGTCTTTCCATCTAACTGGCTTTTCGAAAATTTAACTTTGAAAGTACAACTAAGAGAACTTTCTACAATGTTGCTTGTTGATGGATATATAGTCGTCTATGGAGAGACTCATGAAAGAATTCCATTCATTTATGTTATAAATTATAATTTGAAATGTGGTAATTGAGTGGCAAGAGAAGAAAGCACATGAAATAAAGTGGTTCACTTCGATCCATCATCATCTTTCACTAAAAAAGAAGTTTATATTTAGCGTCTGATAATATCTTGCATAGAACTGTCTTCAAAAGGAAAAAATATGTATCCGTGAAAAAGAAAAGAAGTTACAGAACTGCTCTCCATATCATGATATCAATGTCCTTAGGCTGAATTACATTAATAACTATACTCGAAAAAATCTAAAATAGATATATTTCCCTTCCCAGCTCTCACAATATGAAATCGTTTTAATTACTTGAGTAATGTCGTTTGGGGTGGGACCGTGCAGCTCACGATGGAGCTCTCGGGGGGGGGGGGGGGGGGGGGGGGGGGGGGGGGGGGGGGGGGGGGGGGGGGGGGGGGGGGGGGGGGGGGGGGGGGTACTACGACATAATTAGACAAAGTTATAAATAAAAGGAAAAGGACAAACTGTTCTTATTAAAAAGAAAAATAAATTTTATTGATGAAATTAAATTGCCTACAAGTGGTACTCAAAACTAAAGAAACACGTTCAACGTAGAGAATTCCATAAAAAAAGAGAAACCCTAGTTGCCACTTGAGCACTTTGTTGTAACCAATGAGAGTGGCCGACAAATGAAAATTAGTAAATTACAGACCAGCTTTGTTTGAGCATTTTTGTCCTAAAACACGAACCAGCCTCGCGGATTGTGACTTTGAACACCTAGGATGCTTGAATATGATAGATGAAGATGACAGCAATGTGGTCCTGATTAACCAGAGGTTTGACTCATAATACTACTATTCTAGCTATAGTATTTCAACATTATATTATACAGCATTACAACTAGAGGATCGAAGAATAGTAGAATACAACTAAACCTGAGATATTTTACTAGCAAGTATGCAAAAAAAATAAGAGATATTTTATTAGCATGCATGCATCATGCAACAACATGCAATAACAGATACTTTAACAGAAAGCGTGATAAGTAATAACAAAATGCAATTTGTAAATAATTTCATTCATCCCCTGCATGCATCTTGCATTGAACTTGATACCACGTATATAAAATGGTCCCAAGCAATCGATTAAATTAAGGCTTTTCACAACGATAACTATTATTGGCGAATTTATAAAATAGTTGGAAATATCACTTATCTCACTTAGGTTAACCAACGTGATGCTAATTAACTATTGGGAAAGAGAATAGCTGAAGACTGAACCCTTGCCTAGAGGTAGGAGCCACATTACCACGACCTTGATTACTTTATCAATTTTAGATTTTCATATATAAGTTATGTTTGATTGTGAGAAGAAATATATAAGAGGAAAACTTAGTTTATCAACTCTAGAGTTTCATCAGTTATGTTTGATTTGTGAGAAGAAACATGAGGAATAAAAAGTAGAAAGGAAAGAAGTAAAAGTTAAAACAAAAAGGGGAAATGAATAAAACATTAATAGATTTTCAATTGTAGTTTGAGAGAAAAAAGTTATAATTTTGGGAATAATTATTGGAAAAAACATGGGAAATTTCTTGATTTATAAAATGGTCTATGAATTATGATTCTTACAATTTTTTAACATATTTTATAAACTTCTTAGTATGATTTATTATTTTTTAATTTATTTTTAACAAATTTCAGGGTCAAATGTATTTTTAAGTGATAAGAATTTATTAAATAAACGTTTAACTAAACTTTTTATTTAAATATACTTTTACTACACAAATACACGCGTATATATATATATATATATATATATATATATAGCTATTGTTCAATCAAAATTAAAGTTTTACTTTTAGTTTAATAATAATCAATATTCTTATTAAAGGTCATTAATTAATTATATATAGGTTATAGATAGAGGTAAAATTCTCATTCTAATTAAAAGATAATTTTAAAAAAAAAATGAAAAAATAATACATGCACTAACAATACTGCAACTATCATCGAGTGGGGGAGGATGCGTCTTGGTTCGTTAATAGTGACACTTTTATTTGCACAGGGGAGGGTCCATGTAACAAAGAGGTTATATATAAGATATTTTATTTGGGGATAGTAAAATATTTTATAACCTTTAATAGATGGTTTAGAACTTTTAACATTATGTATATGGATTTTTGGTACCCTTGTGCCTTTTTAATATATTTGTCTTTTGCCGATTAAAAAAAATAGGAATTTCAATCATAATTTTCTGTAAAAAAATAATTAATCATTCTTTTGGTAAAAAAAGTTTCAATCATAAACGATGATGTATGATATATTATTTTATTAAATTTTTTGTAATAATTATTTAAAAGTTATGTCAAAGACATTTTTAATTAATTAATAGTATAAAACTAAAAAAAATAAGACTATAAGATATCACGTTATATACTAATTATTGAATGTCATAATTAATATATTCCAATATTTTGTACTTTGTATATTTATAAAAAAAAAATATGAGATATATATACAGTATATTATAATTTTTTTTGTACTTTATGTATTTGAAAATTTAAATAATACATAATGATTAAAAATATAAGATACCAAATGAGGTTATAATGATTTAAAATACCATTTAAATCTATCAAAATAATCAAAATTGGATGAAAATAAATGTGGTTGAGAGAAATTT
>PYAF01004288.1:490637-510991 GCA_007407185.1 Glycine tomentella | reverse complement strand
ATAAAAATATTTTATCAATGTAATTTTTTTTCTCATATAGAGCTATTTTTGTACTTTGTATATTTATATATTTTTTATTTATAAAAAAATATGAGATATATATACAATATATTATAATTTTTTGTGTACTTTATGTATTTGAAAATTTAAATAATACATAATGATTAAAAATATAAGATACCAAATTAGGTTAAAATGATTTAAAATACAATTTAAATCTATCAAAATAATCAAAATTGGATGAAAATAAATGTGGTTGAGAGAAATTTTTTTATTAAAAATAATCAGTCACATTCTATAGTAAAATTAATCATTAATATAATTGAAAAGAAATATTTTGCACCAATAACATATTAATAAAAAAATACAATGAATCTAAATTTTCGATCATCATTGACCGCTCATATAAGCTGCGAAACAATAACACAAGATTAAGAGAAATTAAATAGGATTTTATTAGCTTTACAGAAATACTATCTTCTATGAGCCTTTATAGAATTTTTGCTGACATAATTAGATTTTGACACACGCCTTAGGCTACAAGCTGATTGAATGATTCTTGTTGGGCGTTATACATACACCTATACATATTGCAATAAATGTTTGAACCTTTTTTTTTTATACTGCGTTTGAACCTTTTATATGCAACAAACTTATAATTTATAATATCTTGATTGAATTCACCAAATTCATCGTCCAGGTTTTTCACAATTGCGTGGCTCATTCCTCTTCATTTATAACCGCACGCCTTCACTTTTCCCTTTATCTACTCAGCATTTATTAAACCCACAAACCACACTAATTGATATGTTGCACAAACCATACTTGTTATAGATATTGTATAGCTGGAGAGATTTTTCTTCCCAAGATATGCACATATGCAACGTTCAACTCAGGAACTATCTTATCTTTAATGGTATAGAGCATTTGATTGTTTAAGGGTTATTGTCAATGCATATTCTTCACAAAGATATGGATAATATTTCTGTTGAAGCCAAATTTTTTGCCGACAACTACTGCTGATTCTTTATTCACCTGTCGAATGAGCCATATCTGCATGTCTCCCTCTTATTTGATAGGTAGAGTATGTTACTTTCGGACCCTTTTTTTATCATAATTTTAATAGGTCGGAGATGCATGGTAGGAGAAAACTTAAATATTATATCTGTTGTTAATTACTTATCTATATTTTCAGAGAAAATGATTGCAATATAAAATAATTTTGGGGATATTTAAAGCTCACGTAGTATTTCTCACGTAGTATTTCTATTTCTGTTTTGCTCAACAGTAATAATAGGCTTAGAATAATAAATTAGTCAGTTCCAAAGATAAACCAGATCTAGATAAGTTTGCTTTAGACATGGACATTAAATTAGATAGACATGTCATCTGATCTTCATTATTTGAAATATGTATGAGCAATACATGTATTGTATATTTGTATTTGAATATTTTAAGATGAAAATGTTTTGTTTTTTGTAAGTAACATTTTAATTTAAATTATATTTTGACATAAAATAAGTTGGTATGCTTGTAAATACAAGATATATACTGGTATTCCCTAAATAACTCAAACTTAATCATGTAAAAAAAAAAAGCTCTAAAAATTAAAAAGGTTTTGTTGGCAATTGTAAAATCAAGATGTCTACAATTTTAAGCTCCACTCACAAATTTACTTGCAATTCTTAAATCTTATTCGTCATTATTTAGCGCCTCACCTAGAAGGATAAAGTATTTGTTGCATTAGTTAAAGTCTCCAGACGTTTGAAGTATTGTATGCTTAGTTGATTGATCAACTGTCATAGTCGTGTCCTTATAAAAGACATATTGGTATTTATAAACGACTCGTGATTTTGATTTATAAGTGATTTAAGACTTTGTAATTATCAAAACAAATCCCCATTTGAGATTAAGGGACAAGAGTGTCACATGCCCCTCCTTCTAGCACCAATATGTTGACCTCAAGTCAGTGGCGGACCCAGGAAAATTTGTTTATGTCCGCACATTTAGTGGTGGAGGTTCGGGGCAACGCCCCCGAAAAAATTTTTTGTAAAGAAAATTTTTTGATCAATCATTTAGCCTCTCAAATTTTACCAATCCTCCAAAATAAATATGAGAATATATTCTAGTACATTCATACATCATCATTCTATTTATAATGGTGAATAAAAAAAGACTGTAATTAACAACTACTTAAATTAAAACTCAAAAGCCTATTTCGAAAATGTAATATAAAACTGCAGAAAGAAGAAAAGGGAGTACAGAAAGCAATTTCGGCCCAAATAAGATAAACCTAGCAAATCTCCTTCTTTTCTCCTTCACTTTGCAGTCCTGTGCCGTTTTTTCTTTCTTTCTTTCTGGTTTCCATGAATGGTGGCCAAACCTCCATGACAGGGTTCTTCCAATGCAGAGGTGACCTCTCCAACTCCGATTGCTACAGCTCCGTGAGCAAGCTCCCGGTCCTCCGCAAATTAATTTTTATGTCTGCACTTGCGGTCAAGTGCCCCACCATGGGTCCGCCATTGCCTCAAGTCCGCAGGCATCTCAGGTACTCACCACCACCATTGGAAAAGAAGCTCGGCCACAAGAGAAGAAGTACATCGTTAGGCCGAGAGAAGTAGAAACTGGTAAGAACACTTACTCTAAGTTAATGATAAAATATATTTCTTTCTCTACATGAAAAAATACCATCAAAGATAATAAAAGAATTATTATCACGTGTATATATTAACCAAGATATGTAAAAAAAAAATATTGTCTTGCGGAATAACCTTTTTAGAATTATCCAAACATAATTTCAAAAAGACTATTCCAAAAGTGTGTTAACATGCTTTTAGAAAGACTATTTTGAAAGTATAAAAAAATTAGTGTTTGCCATAATAGTCTTTCTAGAATAAGATAACGTTTCCTACCTCCTTTGTCATCCAGACTCCATTGCACATTCATCCCTACACAATGGTGTCAGGTGGTTGGGTGGAGGGCAAATTTTGTCTGTTGAGGTCTTTATGGAAGTGCAGGAAGAAAAAAGAGGTTTCAGGAAGTAAAAGCCTCATCCTTTTTTGACAGAAAAAGCCTCAATTGTTAGTGCATTAGCAGATCTGCACCAATTCTATCGATCTCTGGATGCAGGCTGGGGGCCTTCATCTACAAGCACTGTTGATATATATAGGCCGACAAATGTGTCTGCAAAATCTTAATAAAATTTGCAAAAACAATGTTGCAAAATACCTTTTGAACATCAGGTGCTTGCTGAGTTACTTGTTATTGGAAAGAGGGGACTTACTATTGGTCCCATGCAAATTACTCTTGACCGTCATTAAGAGTTGATTTTTTTAAAAATTCTAGAATTACGTTTTTCTATGGAATCATGATTTTGTTATATATTTTTTTTCCACCCTAGATATAACAAGAAACATGTTTTCATTGAATAAAAGGGGGTGCAAAAAAATTACACAACGAAAACATGTTTTTGTGTGCAAAATAAAAAATAGAAATATGTTTCCATTGTGTAATTTTTTTGTATCTCTTTTTTATACAATAGAAACATGTTTTTGTTAGGCATTTTTCTCGAAAACTTAATTACAAAATTAAGTTATGTTTTTTACTTGAATTAATTTTGATACAAATTATATTATTGACGGTGCACAATACTTTTGTTAAACAGTAATTAAATTAATTGTTACATAAAATATTTTTTTATTTAAATTTAAATTAAAGATGACATAAATTACTCTTTTTAATTGTAACCAAAATAATATCATGAATTGATTTGATTACGGTTGATAAAGGTAATTCTTATAATAATCAATTTGATTATCTTTATAAATGATAACTTGTATTCAATTAATTTAATTTTAATTTAAAAAATATCAAGTACTATTAAAAATGGTAAATTATATCACAATTAATTTGATTACTTAAAAAAAAGGTACTTGTATTTATTATTAATGAAAATTGTAAAAAGAAACAACGAAAATACAATTTTATTATATCTCAACAAAGATCACAAGAGAATCTTGTTTTCATTATATATTTATTTTTTTGTTTTAAAATACAAAACATAAATGTGATTCCGTTGTGAATCTCAACAAAGATTACAACAGAATCGTATTTTCGTTGTGTATTTAAAAGAGAGTGAGGAGAAGGAGGGTATGGATAAGAGGAAGGGGAGAAGAAGGAGGGATGAAGTGTTTGAATAAAAGGGTAAAATAGTATTTTCCTGGGAGTTTGAAGTTTTATAGAAGCCAAGAATAATATTTGTAGGGACCAATACTAACTCCCTTGAAAGATATGGTCTGATTGGGCTATGGTGCACGCATGATCCAAGAATGTCAACGTTTAGGGCGTAAGACTACGAAAGGGGATGAAGGGGATTGCTATTGGAACTTCCCTCATTGCCATTTAAATCTCCATGTTGGAATTATTTATTATGACAAAAATACCCTGTCACCATGTAAACAACTCCGTTGTGTATTATAAAGAAATGCACAACAAAAAAAGTTCATGTTGTGTATAGAAATTATACACAATAGAAACTTGTTTTCATTGTGTATCTACTACACAAAGAAAATTTTTTTTGTTATACATAAATATGGTGTACATACACAATGTAAACTTAGTGGAGATACACAACGATTTTTTAGTTGTGTAATTGGAGAAACTTATAATTGTGTGGTTTTATATTTAAATTCTTTTTTTAAAAGGATTTAAGTAAAAAATAATTTCTTAAACTACTTGTAAAAATTAACTTGATAAATACAAAAGGATGCAAAATATAGAAGAAATCATACTAAAACCACACTACCTCTATTCTTTTGTATAAGAAATAAATGACAGTATTTTTTATTCATAACTATAAGAAAAATATGGTTATTTTTAAATGTATTAACCGTTAATTTCCTTTTATACTTCTAATATATTGTGAAGTCTATTAATAAATTGTTAATAAAAAGTATATGTATTTATTGAACTATCAGCAATATGAACAATATTCGTTGGTTGAAAAAATTGTTCCTTAAATTATTTGAGTAATGTCATTATATCTAATCACCACTTAAACCAATTAATTTTATAAGTGTTTTAGAATAAAATTTAAATTTATAAAAATATAAATTAAAAAAATTATTTTAACTAATTTTATTAATTTGAATGAATTAGATATTTATTTCATATAAGAAAAAATGGATAATAAATATATGACTTTGTGTGCAGCCCTAGCTCTAAAAGGGATTGCAGCATTTAAGCAGAAAATGCACTTCATGCGACCTACGACAGGTTCAACATTACAAATTACCACTAGATGTCTAGACCACAATAATTATTTAGTAAATGCATGAACAATTAATACACACTTTAAACATTATTTTATTCATGCCATCCAACTCTTTTACTTTATAGGTAAATGATAATTTATTAAAATATTAGTTTTATTATAAAAAAAAATGGGATTAGTGATCTTTTTTATTCTCTTTCCTTAATCATCTATCTTATATCTCATTCATGCTATTCAACTATTAACACACTCTTTAATCAGTGACCAACCAACACAGTATATTGATCGAGTTGACAACTGTCTAATTTATAAAACATTAATTTTGTAAATAAACACATACTAAACAAAATATAAAATGGAAAATAAATAGTTAGAATGCCTCGTTTTTCTCATGAGGGGAAAAGTTCAATAATTATAAAATCACGAGATAATCATTAAAAGTGAAGATGAGTCAAATTGCTTGTGAGAGATATATTTCCTAATCCACATAGAAGTCTTGTTCAGCCAGGCCAGATTTGTTTATAGAATGAGTCTGGTTAAGAGTTTTTAGAAACCCAGTATATAAATACATAAGTTTTGAGAAATCTAATATATAAATAGCTAGTTACTTTTTAATTGAAAATTATAAGTTTGATTTGATGATTAAAAAAAAAAAGAAAAGGATAAAAATGGTTGAGTTTGATTTATTTTATTAACAAAAATTAATAATTAATATATAATATTTATCGATAAAAAAAAGTTACTTCTAAAAGATATTAGACGATTTTGTAATATTTGCAAAATATATAATATAACGCCAATTAAAAAAAAACGCACCTTAATTCGATTTCTTTCTTTAAGAATGGATCACAATTTAGTTAAAAATTATTGATTTATATAGGTACAACCATTATATACCAATTAAGTTAAATTTTTTTTTTATTAACACATATCTAACTGCCCGCATACTCAAAATTATATAATGGGTACGTTCTAGGCGAAAAGATAAGTACACAAATGCAAATTAAATGAAAACAATCTAACATTAGATTAGATCGTATATGATGTTACAATAGATTCTTAATTATATCACACACAACTTTAATTCGAAAAGAAAGTGACGCTTTCGAGTCTGATAATTGTGTAAGCGAAAAGATCTTCTAAAGAAATTCACAGAAGCACTGGAATGACTGATATAAAGTACTAGGTGTCGTTTGTACTAGGTGTGAGCGTCTGACCTCAAATTGAATCATAGGACATCGACGTGTGTATGGATCTTTTGGTGGGGTGGCGAATAAACAAGTGATCATATATATATATATATATATATATATATATATATATATATATATATATCTCTAACCCATATGCTATTTAATTATTCAGGCTTGCCACTGGGAAATCAACTATGAATAGATGACCTAGCTAGGAAAGGATTGTAAATCTGTGATTATATCAAGATCATAATCTAGACAAAGAAGCTATCTGTGATGGATATGCCAGTCAAAGTGGTCCACTACTACACCCTGACAAAATATTTTTATTAATGTTTCTAAATAATTTCAGGCACTATCTTTTGTATCTAACCTGTAGATACCCATGATCAACTGTCTTTTAAGTAGGCTATGATTATCAGTAGGAACTTTGCGGCATCAAAATGTTTTTTAAATACTATATGGTACATAAATGATAAACAAATTCGACAAATAATGAATCGCATAACAGTATATATCAAAAGCGGAAAATGGTAGATATATATATATATATATATATATATATACACTCTATTTATGGGACGTACGTAGGAGGTTAAATGCTATTGATCGTGAAGAGGGAAAAAAGAAAAGAAAAAAATGTGGTAAATAATAATAATGTGGTAATAAATAAAAAGTATTATATAAATATATTAATACCGTAATTGATTAAAGTAAGGCAAAGTTTACTTATTTATTAAGAGATTTAATTCAGTTGATTGAGTAATATTTGTAAGTTATTATTATTCTCTTGTATTTGATAAGTTCAATTCTTACAAATAAAAAAAAAATCCTCTTTTAATTAAAAATGATTTAGCAAATAACAATAAATGTACTCTTATTTTTGGGTGGGTTTATTTAGGTGGAATAAGAGCGAGATAGTGAGAAAAAAAGTAAAGGAAATGAGATGAAATAATAGACACGGGGAATAGACATATGAGATAAAAGTGTGATAGAAAAGAAAATGTATATGATAATATTCTCGTGACTAGATTGAAACATACTCACCAAAAGATTTTAACTCTCCTCAGCTATGTATGAATTTAAAGCTGTTATTTATTTTAATTTCAATTATAAAAATGTCACATTATTTTTATTTAAAAAATATTTAATAGTAGTTAAGATAAAATAAAAACAATTTATTCATCATACATATATTTTAAAATTTTAATGTAAAAAATAAGATTTGGGTTTTATTGAAAAATAAAAGACATTTTAGTCCTACATTTCACACAACTAAAAATCACGTCAACATGTATACAAAGAAAAAGTGAATGAACATCTCATTAGTGTATTGAGCTAGGTAGAAGGAAGAGAGAAATAAATAAAAAAAATAGTTAGAAAGTAAATACTTGATGCGATCAAGTTTTACCGTGAATGATACTTTTCATTAATAATATGGTGACTTAAAAAATAAGTGATGTAATAATATAAGAAAAAAATACAAAATAAATGAAATATATAAAAAGAATGAAGAAGAAAAAGAAATTAAAGTAATATTTATAATAAAAATTGTAAACATAATTAATCATTCTATCATTAGACAGAAATACCAACAAATTATTCAAAATGAAAAAGAAAGAAAAAGATAGAGAACTAAATTTATTCAAATTACAATACAACATCATATTATATATATATATATATATATATAACTTAATTAGTTGAACAGAATTTATGAATTATTATAAATATTAATACTTATTTTTAATTCCTATGAATTAAAAAAAAATGCATGCAGCTACTCCCAACATTCGGATATATTGCATACTGCTTGAAATATCCTGCAAAATCTATTATATGAGAACATGAAACACCATACATTAGCTTCCCTCACAAAATACTCCCAACAACATATCACAACTTTTAAACTGCAACTTTCATTAATTGATCAAAACAAAAACAAAAAAATATGAGAAAAAGATAAAGGAAAGATACATTTAATTCTGCTCCCATAATATGTAGCTAGCTAGCATTTCAAGAAGTCCAATTTGAATATGTATATATATATATATATGTATATATATATATGTATATGTATATATATATATATATATATATATATCAGCGAGTCATGGTGGTGGTGTTTGATGTCCCACCCCGGGACTATGACCTGGACTTGTTGGACGAAAGGCATCATCACCCGTTTCATCATCGTTCTTGGAATACCACAAATCAAGGGAAGGAGGTTGAGGACTCTTCAATAAGACTCTAGGGATAGCTGGTGGAGGGTGACTGTTTAGCATCCTCGATGCTTGCACTGATAAACCAAAGTTATGTTGCACAATAAGGAAGACAACAAGACATGTCAATAACATGGTTTTCTTTGCCATGAATTGGAAGCTAAGAAAACAAAATATTAATGAGGTTTTTATAAAAGGAAGTGAATTAACACTAGCCAATAGCCACTCTATCTACTGAATAACTACTGATGCCTGTGATTGAGTAGTGAGATCAGCTAGGGCTATTTAACATGACTGCTACGGTCCCACGTGCATTCATGATATTCAAGTAAATTAGCCTTCAACATGAACATAAAATAATTAAGCGGTTGATGCACATGGTGATGTCTCTTTAAATATTGGTGAAATTGCATAAATAGAAAGATCAGAAATGCATTGGAATATTTTCCAGATTAAGCAAGTCCAGTGTGCATTTCTTGACTGCACTCCTAATTTTTTTTCTTACAACCATTCATTAGAATGATCATGTATGATTTTAAATTAAAGGGCATTGATCGTGATTAGACAACACTATAAGTATATAGCTGACTTTAACAGTTAACTTTCTGATTTGCTATATTATATATTGAGAAATCTAGATCGAAGGATTTCTTCATGAGTATGCATTCAAGTTAATTAGTAGGTTTTATAAAGAAAATGCTTCTTCCAGTAATTAAGTAAATTTATCGGAAATGGTTGATAGTTGATACAGACATCTCCTCCGTGGAGTGTTTATATGATTCTAGCTCCATTGTCACTTTGATTGAAGTGCTAGCTATAACCATTCCAATTATGGTTTATGTTACTCAATTTGGAGAAGATCAAAATGACCAAATATATACACTTCGAATTGAACTGATCTAATTATATATATGAAGAGACAAGAGCCAGGTCTACGGAATTTATTCTCAAAAATGTTTTTCAACATAAGTATTCAAAAGTTGCGAGTTATAGGACTTACATGAGCATCGCCAAATTAAATTATGCTCACAATGCTGCAATTTAAAGGTAAACAAGATGATTATGTAAGAAATTTAAAATCTTAATTAGTTCATGATATAAACATGAATAAATTATTCACTAAGTAAAAATGTACACAAAAATATACATCTTGTAGTCATTACTATTAAATTCTATATCATATATGCTTTCTCACAAGTAAAAAATACATAATATATAAGTGTTTATAGATAGATAGAGATCTTCTAGCCTTTATCTTTTGTGAATATATGTTAATCAATGGAGTATCACATGCTTTTTTTAGGCAAGACAAGAGACTCATTCTTAAAACCAAAATGTAACTGTTACTTTATTATTTGGCTCTTCTAACAAAAACCAATAATACAAAATAAAAACCTTGTAATGGCTACTTAAATTCTATCAGTCACATAACAATTATTTGCTAATATTTTTCCACTTGACTCATATATTACTAATATAATTTTTATTTTGACAAACAAATATGACCATAATTTGTCAACTTAAATTTGATATTGCCACTAAAAATTAATTACAATGAATCATGGTGATTATATTTTAGATTAAACATTTCCTTCCATGAATTACAATATGTAACCCTAGCTTAATGTGCACAATGTCATAGAATGAAAAAGACATAAAATTTAATGTAAGCCCTTAAGTCCCATATGAACCATACGATCCTAAAATATTGTACCTAGCAAACTTTTATTGAACCATTGTCTATGAACCATATGATCCTAAAATACTTTCATGACATTTGGTCCATAACTTGATAAAGTATTACTTCCCTATGAGATCAAAAGTAATAATTCCTTTATAACATTGTCTAGGATGCTATGATTACTCATAATATGCAAAACAAATATCATGTTTACCAATGTAAATCATGTCCTTAATTTATGAATCTAACGACATAAAACTTGTTTGTGGGTCAAAGTCTTACTCAATTAGATTAATCACATAACTTTATGATAAAAATTATTAAATTATGTTCCTTTTATTAATTCATATGGATAAATTAAGAAATATAATTTGATATTTTATCCTAATTGATTATACAAATATAATAAAAAATCATGTGGGATAAACATTATATAAATAAAATCAATCACCATATTATATCTAATTCCTCGTGTGATCTTAAATGACTTATAATTTTAATTAATTAAAGATGCTTGGCTAATCAATTATTAACTAAAGTTATAAGGATCACTAGAAAAATAAAATTATTTCTTCAACAAATAGGCTCCTTTGATTTTAAAACTAGTTCTTGATACCCATGAAAAGAATGTGGTGAATCCAAAATTTTAGAAATTAATTCTTAGCTAAAAAACCACATTTTTTCTATAGAGTATGATGACTATCAATTTTTAAATGTCAATAAAACTTTATACAATATAATGATTGCGATTAAAAAAAAAAACTTAGTTATGAACAATTTCATAATGTAACATGCATAACAGTAAAAATTGAAACCCTTCAATATTTTTAATATGCTTTCAAATAAAACTTTAAAGCATAACTGAAATTATCAAAATAAAAGATAAGTGCAGGTCGTGTATTCACAAACCAAATGATGTTGACGCATTATCATATATAATGACTAATAACTTATAATAGTATGTTAAAAAGAATTTTGTATATGCAGCCATAAAATATTTCTTTCTTGGTCAATCCAAATTAACTTTCAATTAACATTAAACACATTTAATTAAAGACATTAAGTAGACGTTTAATAGCAATTAACTTGTAATGAAAATGAACTTAACAATAGGTAGCACAAACAATTGATAACAATTATGAAATCAAAATAACATATTTTCCTTAGTGCAATTGATGCATACAATAACATATTTCCATTTAATAATTAAAATTGAAATCTGGAATTTATCTTATGATGAAAAAGTATATGCACCCCCTCTTGAATTATCGTTTTAATCGTGATACCCTCCATGAAGCAATCAAGACAAAATTAACAGTACGACAACAATTCAATTGAAATAATCCAATTTATAAAAGTAGTTTCCTTTATATTTAAATCACAAAACACAACCCCCTTTGTAGCCACTCATCAACAACACACTCTACCATTGTACATCCTTGCAATCAATATGTGAATTTCTTAAAACATTCATGGATATTCAATAGCGAAGTGACTTACTACGGGTTTTACCATAGACATATGAACACATCATACTAATCAACAAACTTAAAATTCTCAATCATTTAATAATAACATCAAGCTAAATAACAAGGCTACAAAGATAGGCTCGGATACCAAATGTAAAAAATTTAAAACCTTAGTTCATAATATAAACATGAATAAATCATTCAATAAGCAGAAACATAAACAAAAATATACCTCTTGTAACCATTGCTATCAAGTTCTATATCATATGTTTTCTCACAAGTAAAAAAATACAAAGTATATCAGTGTTTATAGATAGAGAGAAATTTTCTAACCTTTCCCTTTTTTTAATGTGTGTGAATCAATGAAACATTATTTTCATAGGCAAGACAAAACACCCCTTCTTAAAACCCAAAATGTAACTTTTGCTTTATTATTTGGCTCCTCCATCAAAAGGCAATAATACAAAATAAAAACCTTGTAACATCTACTTAAATTATGTTTATAAGCCACATAATGGTTATATACTAACAGATTAGATTTGCACAAATTCTACTGTTAAATCTATTTTTATAACTAATAAGGTGAGATTATCCTCTACTTTTATACTCTAACTTTATGCTCAACAATGTTGGACTTGGTGCATGAGTAACATGGTAAGTAACTCATTAATAAAAGTTAGCTCATAAGATTACCAGTTTTTTTATATAATTTTAATTAGAATGTGAGTTTTGACACATAACTTAATCTAAAAGTTAGTCATAAGATAAAAATTATCTCCTATTTATATACTTTATTTTAACACTATTTTTAGACTATATAAGAATTAAGTTTTTCCGAATAAACAGTAACAACGTTAATATCAACCCTAACTTATAAGGATCACTACCATAAGACGATACAAATTGTAGAAGCCAATGTACGTGTCTGCATTTCAAAATCACTTCTAATACTAAATCACGATAGTGGCCCCAATCGTACGTGTTTCATGTCTAAACATTTTCAAATTTAGATTCCATTTTGGCAAAGGCATCAAATCATCTCTAAAACATTAAATATATATACCTTTGAAGAAAAGAATAGGATAAGAGAAGAAAAAAAAAAAGAAAATATATAACAGAAAATAATAAATAATGTTACAAAGAAAATATATATATATATATATATATATATATATATATATATATATATATATATATATATATATATATATATATATATATATATATTGGAGTTGAATCATTACAGCTTACTTTCACATCACATGTGCCTTTGTACGACAAAAAATATAAGCCACCTTTTCTTATGCTTTCAAGGATATACGTAACCTAGGCTAACCCAAACCAACGTTGCGGAGCAAATTAACCTTCTATAGTTTCTTTGCTTGCCCAATTCCATGCCGGGAAGCTCAGCAGTCTGCACCATCAGAACCATGTAATCCTATTATTATAATAGTTTGGAATTCAGCTTTCGGCCTTCATTACGCCATTCCTAAAAAAAATAAATTCATACATAAATAAATAAAAGTTTCAGAAACACTTAATAATCAATAAGTAAAGATGTACAAAATTTACTTATATAATCAAACTGTACTAATAGTATACAAGTGTCAGTTATACGTACACAATAAATTTGTTGGGGAAAGAACTGATTAAAGTTCAATCCTTGTATAAATCATTCTCAGAAAGGGATGAAAAATTTTAAGTGTATTTATTAGGATCCAAATTGATTATAGTCAGTTTCATAATTGATCTAAAAATTAAAATTTATAGAGCTACTTTGAGATATTATCAGAAAGATAAATTCTTATTATAGTATTTACCAAAAAAAAAAATATTAATGTATGAACATTAATTATAGCTAATTACACTCAGCATCTGTGTACCATCATTTTTCATATAACTAAATTATAGAAATTCAAAAGAGCTTAAATCACATCAAGAATTCATATATCAATTTTTAGATATTATATAATAGATAGAAACTAGGATGAGTAGGCCAAGTGACCTCGAAATCGCTAAACCTAGGTTTCCCAAAATTTGCTTTCAAGCAGGTGTCAGATTCCAACAGCAATTTAATATTAATTCTTGAAATTAAACTGTGAATGTGACAAAGTGGGGTGACTTTAATGTAAGGTTAGCTAGGTTGCAACGCTTCTATTCTAACTAAGAAGAGATGAAAAAGGCGATGCCCACCTTAGAGATTTTTGGTTTCTTTTAGTTTTCGAGAGAACTAATGATAATAAAATAGACAAGAAAGTGTGGTTAATACTAGTGCCACTCACATCAATGACTTTGCAACTTGCAAGTTCTTTTATGAAAAAGAGAGTTCCCTCCCGATGTATTTCTACTATGGTTGTTAAAGAACAGCAACAGAAACAAAACAAAATCATGACATGTTTGTGAGAAGCATATTAAGCAAAGTTGCTCAAAGCAAATGATGATTTTAGCTGAGGGTTTGTTTGTGCTAATAACGTGGCTAGCTACAAGTTGTTTACTGTATGAATTCCTTTTTTATTTTATTTAATTAATAATAAGGTGGTATCCAAATCTGTGGGCTTGAATAATCTCTTTCATACTAGGTCGATAAGTAGTAAAGTGCTTTCAAATGTTGCAACTCTATATCCAAGGAGAACCCACTACGTATCTTGATAAGGGATGAGAATGCTTTAATTAATTTAAAGTATTGTTTGTTTAAGATTATATTATCTTTGATCGTATCTGTTGATTTTAAGAATTATAAATAATTAAAGAATATTTATGAATATAAAATTATTGTTGCGTTAATTTAGATTAACTACATCCCTGTCTGTTTGATATTTTTTTTTTTATACTTCTCTATTTGATATATTTAAAGTTCTGTACATAAAAAAAAAATACATTTAAAGTCCTGATGCTCCAACATAGGTTTTTTGTGACAGGTTTCTGAAAAGAGCATAAGATTCTGTCTAAAACTTTTCTTTTCATGTAGAATTGATCTAACTCTGTTTTTTTCTTTTTGTGGGTACAAAATTTATCTTACTCTGATTCCTAGATGTAGTAGTCTCTTGTTCTCATGCAAGTACAAGATAAATGTTTATTTGCTCAATTTTCTCTTTTCCAGTTCTCAGTGATAAGTGATGACTCAAAAAACTCAGAATGTGATAATCCTCATCTCGGGTTGTTGCAGAAGGAAAAGCTACTTTACAAATGAAATGTAAATTAATTAATTGAATAAGGTGTACGTGAATTATTATAGATTTTTTTATAGATAAAAAAACTTAAAAACTTAAAATATTTTATTTTATTTTCTTTTAACAGATAAAATGCAAATTCTTGGTTTCTATTTGATAGAAGAATTATGTTTCTCTCCCACAAGATTATTTTCGAATTACCCTCACATTTCATATTTTTCGTGTCATCATTTGATGCCATAATTGTGGACTGTGTGGGGGCAGTGTAAAAATATAAAGGTGTGAAATCAAGAATTTAATTTTAATTAATATACTTATGCAATAAATATTTTTATTTTCAATTAATTAAAATTACTTTATATATATCTTTTAAAATATTATTATAAAAATTAATACTCTTATTATAATATCACCATGGATGACAGTATAAAATTATATTCTTATATAATATATAGGGGCACACAACAAAAAGTTGGGATGTATAGTGCTAAAGCAATGCAAACGAAGTCTCACGTTGAATAATATACGTTTCCATCTAAAGCAAGACAACACGGGGAGCAGCACAAAACCTCTCTTTAGAAGGAAAAATAATAATTATTAGGTGATTTTAAATTACTATGATACTAAATAACTAAACTCCGATATATAACAAAGTAATAGAATTATTAATTATTTTTTATAATTAAAAAACCTAAATACATATTATCTAAAAATTGGTTATAATTATAAATATATAATAATTTTTTTCTAGCATGTGAGCAAATTTTCAAGGCCATTTTTTTAATCTTATTACTAATAAGTTACTAAATTTTCTACATCATTTTTTACAATAGTTAGATGTGATACTATAAAAATAAAAGGGTTGAGATTTTTTCTTATTTTTCTTTTTTCATTATTCTTTTCTCTCTTTCTCACTTTGCCCTCCTCTTCTCCTTCAACTTCTCCCCGGCAATAGTTCACAACGCCGCTGGGCACTGTCGCGGGCTCACAATCGCCGCCAGATACAACACTCTAATGCTGAGTCCTGCCGTGACGTTGTTCCACACGTTGTCGATGTCCCTAACCACCGCGATTACGCTGTGGATGTCAGCATAGAGCAGACCATGACGCCGAGGCGGTTTCCGCAGGTGCCACCAGGGGGGTTGAGGCCGAAGGCGGCGCCGACTTTGTAGCCGCGGTCGACATAGAAAGTGAGGTTCTGGTGGCCGGACTAGGGCAAGGAAGCATAAAAGGTTAGGTTCTTGTGCCTGGATGAATGCGCGCGAAGGACAGGAGGAAGAAGAGGAGAGAGAAAAAAAGGGGTTAAATGTGGAAGGAGAGGGTGAGGGAGAAGGGGAAGAGGGAGGAAGAAGAGGAGGAGGGAGACGCCATGGAGAAGGAAGGGGAGGAGTTAATAAAATATAAAAATTGGATTTTTAAATAATTTAAATAATAAAAAATGGTATGAAAAATTTTATTGATGTGTCAGGTGCTCTGATGATAACGTCACGTCATTACTTCACTGAAACTAATGTGTTAGGTATTAAAGTAAAACATAAAAAAGGATTCGGTACTTCAATATAAAAAAAATAAAGTTTAAGTAATAAAATAAAAATATTAATTTTTAGATATTAAAAATATATTTAAGTGTAAAAAATAAGATAATTATTTTTTTGTTTGATTGGAGATAGAAAGAAAAAAAAAGAGAAAAAAGAATTGTATTTATGAAAAATACCTAAATGAATTTAATAAAAATGAAATATAATAATTTTGTTTGTATATGATATATTTATAAAAGATATAATAGTACTTTTAAATTTTTACTCTTATTATTGTAGCTTTCTCTTCAGATTAGAAAAAAAAAACTACTTATGCGGATTCCACAAAGTTATTTTCCTCCTTCTTTTGGTTTTAGGTTAAATGGTAAAAGTAAGCATAATTAATTAGCCTATAACTTTACACGCAACAAAAATTACAGAGACAATCAATATTTTAATATAAAAATCTCAATTTATAACACTCTTTTGAGCTTTTTCTTCAATACTTTAAGCTTGGATCTCAATTATCATTTTAATTTAATTTAGTTAGTTGAATAGAATATTCGAGTGTTGTTATTTCCCTGATATTGTGTTCAATTCTTAAGTATAAAAAAAAATATCACCTGAAACACTAATACTTGCATCCTCCTCAATCCATTTTTCATCTCGAAGGGCCTTACCCATGAGAGTTGCAACAACATTGTTCTCCTTTATGAAACTCATTGTTGAATTGACAAGAGAATGTGACAACAAAAAGTCCTGCCAATCAAGAGGTTTAGGCCAAAGCCTTGGTAATGATTATTGTAGCTTCCATGACCCATGAAAATGGTTCAACATTAATTCCAACAACTTCTATTGTGAGTTCATTTGAATCACACCTTAAGAGACATGTTTTTCAAATCCACAACTTGCTTTAGAAAAACACGCATGACCTTTTTTTTCCATTCTACTGGATAAATTTTCTTTTATTTTAATAGACATAATCTCACACTTGGAAAGGTCAAATATGATTGCATTTCATATCCTTAAAACACAATAAATAATTCCTTTCTAGCATTTGTACCACACTTAATAGGTTTTGATTTATATTGGAAAGATAAAACATTTGAAATATAGTTAATACTTGAGAAAGTCTTAACAAGAAACACTTCTTTGTCTTTGACATCAACAGATTCTCCATTGTCAATGGTAACTCTAGAGAAGTAGGAATAATCAAGTTTATTAAAAATGTTATCATTCTAGGTCATGCAATTTGTGCACCCACTATTTATTAGTCATGTTTCTTTGCTACTACTAGGTGAATAATAGTAATGACAAATTGCTGTTTCTCATCTTGTTGGTATGCTCAACAACTTGAACTTCTTGTCCTTACTGGTTTACTTTATTTTTGCAAACCTTTTTCATATGGCCAAGCTTATTGAAGGCCCAACATTTAACTCTTGGCTTGACCAAAAAATATTTTCAGAATGGTTGATCTTATTTCTGAGTCATTCATGGGTTGTTTAGTAAAATACTAGTAGGTGGATTGTTACCATTTTTCCACCACTTCTCAGAAACTCAAATCTCCAAGTCCATGTTTTCACAGCCCACAAACAATAGTTTAAGCTAATTAGCCCATGATTGGGTAGAGAAAACAACACTTGTGACTAAACTACAAAAATAAGTATCACTAGCCTACAATTAGCTTTTTTCTAAACACCAGCAAAACCAAATTTGCATGCAATAAAAACTATATAGACATTCAATTTTTAAAATAAAATCCTCAACTTCTAAAAAAGAAAAACTGGTGCAAAAAGGATTCGGGAAGGAATTGCATCATTGATTTACCCGAGTTCACAAGATATGATTGTGTTTAGATACACGTCTCTAACTCAAGTCTTACTATTCTTTTCCCGTCAGTTGTGAGAAAAACAGAGAAAATAGTCTTAAGCTTCTGCTTGAGGTGGTGGATCCATTGCTAATAAGTGAACTGAATTGTGGTGAATTGGTCATTCAATAAAGAATCTAACTATGATTGGGAAAACCTCCCAGGTTTTATTTGAAGTTCGAAGTCAAGGCTGGCAGATGCTCATCAAGTGGGGAACTAGTGATTCATTCTTGGATGCTTTTGTTTGATGAGAAAATTCTAGCAGCTTAAAACTTCTCCATAGATCCTTTAAGATCCTCACAGTGTGAGTTAGTTAACTAGTTGAGAATTCAACTACCGCAACTCTGCAAATACGCCCGTTTAATCATAGCTAGCAGCAACTTATGCTTTACTTATAAGTAATATGTTATATTTTATTGTTAAGTTCTTTACTCTGTTGATAAAAATTATCAACAAAAAGTATGAAGACAAATCCTTTATTTATATCCCCTGTGGCCTTCTGCCATTGTTTTTAATGAATTTTCGTGATGCCCGGATAAGGAATGGAAAGGAAATTTTGAAGACTCCAAACAAGGTGATTGGTTAAGAGGTACAAATGCACCACAAAGGAAAGACCAAGACAATTGCATATTCATCCTAATATATACAGAAGAAAAGTAAGTATTTGGTACATTTATTTTTTTTATGTGTGTATCACACTTGTTATAATCCTCACGTTACATGTAAGTATGTGAACATCATGTTGCCTGATTCAGCTTAGACAGCAAAAAGAGGCAACTAGAAGAAAGGAGGACAGAAACACAGAAGCAAAGCAAATCCATAGGTGTGTGTATAGCAGCCTTCTTACTTTTGTCAAACAACCCAATCAGAAGCAGCATCACTATGACGTGACCAACCTTGGTTTTCAATTCATCCACAGTTTTTATATCCAGCCATTTTGGTCGTTCCTGAAAAGGAGAAACAACACAGAGGAACTAACATCAACAGACAGATTATTATTATTGTTAAGAAAAAGAAAAGCCATCATGGAATGTTTAAACTAAATCATGTTCTCTATTTATCTATTTAGGCCATGTTTTAGTAAACAGCTGAATTGAACAGTTAGTCACTTACTCAATAATCTCTTATTAAATAAGAACTTAGTGATAAGTTTGATTATTAAACCTACTAAATAAACTACAAGTAAAAAGCTTATTTTAGTAAGCTCTCTGTCAAGATTAAATAAGTTAAAAAGAGGTTCGAAGAAGGCACAGGGCACTTTCATAAACACAAATAAAACTTTATATAACCTCTTTCTAATGCCTCCTTAATATTATCTGTTCACAAAATTATCTACCTACAACTTACAAGTGTCTAACTGCAGTAGTAACATTAAAAACGTTTAAAGTTGCATTAATATAGAATTCGTGCCCTGCCCTCCACTGAATTAAACTCAATATATCCGTCAACAAAATCCCAACAGAAGCATTGCCCAAGAAAACAGGTCCCCTAAAAGTAACCATCTTGGAGGATTTCAACCAACATTAATTATCTTTGTAGCACACTACAGTGCAAAGAACTGCATATAATAGATCAATCGAATAAACCATAGCTGACCTTTAGAGTGAATAAACCAAAGAGACTTGATCTGTCAGAAGGTTTTTGATCCACTCCAAGATTACTGACAAAGAGCTCATAGAGACCCATTCCGAAGACCAGCATCACAGTTCCTAATAGATAGAGATCTAGTTGAAAAATAAAGTAGAAGTTAGCAAAAAGAGAAGCACAAAGAAGAGATAAGAAATCCTATTAGAACATTAGAACAACAAATATCCAAACACATAAAAGAGATGAAAGCAAAAAAAAAAAAAAAAAAAAAAAAAAAAAAAAAAAAAAAAAAAAAAAAAAAAAAAAAAAAAAAAAAAAAAAAAAAAAAAAAAAAAAAAAAAAAAAAAAAAAAAAAAAAAAAAAAAAAAAAAAAAAA
>PYAF01004288.1:475274-487723 GCA_007407185.1 Glycine tomentella | reverse complement strand
ATGAAATAGCATAGCATTAATGAACATTAAATACAATCCAATCCAAATGTAAGTTACATTAAATGCTTGCCCTAAATACAAAAGGAACTAGCCAAACCTAACAAGGATGGCCTTGGTACAGCAAAAAGAAGCATGAATGCAGAAATGTAAGCAAGGAGAGGAAGGGAAGAGGGAAGAACCCTCTTCCCCTCACACCCAAACCCTAGCTAAGCTTCCAAGCCTCTCCTTCTCCCTTGGTGAGTGATTCTCGTGCAAAAGTCCCAGAACTGAAGTGGGTGTTTCAATTTATACTTGGCGAAGTGAAATCCCCAAGTTACCCTTTGACAGCATTGCAGAACAGCAGATTTAAGGTCTGGCGCGGATCGCGCGGCTTGTGGCGCTGGTCGCGCCATAACTTTCATCAGTGGCGCTGACGGCGTGGGTCTTGGCGCGGGTCGCGCCAACTTCCAGAGAAATTCCCATTTCCAGAGCAGTTTCCACGCGGACCGCGTGGAACCTCACGCGGATGGCGCCAACTGGGAACTATGGCGCGGATAGCGTGGAACACGGCGCGGGTCGCGCCATGCTTTCTGTTAATCTTCTCTGCATCTCATTTTGCTCAGATTTCCTGCTAAATACTTCAATATGGACCAAATTACATCATTAAAGCATATGAGTCACATTCACACCAATTGGAAGCTATTTATCAATGAATTGATGCATTTAATGGCTTAATTAAGCTTGGAAACATCATGTGCTAGGCACATATCAATGATACAATTGCATGCTTTATATTTTTGGAAGCAAAAATGTCAGAATTTTTTGTATTATTTTGTAGGAGTATATTTTAGGCCTGAAACTCATTTGGGCCGGGCCACGAAGTCCGAATGAATGAGGCCCAATTCGGATCCTGACTCTCAATATCGCATTGCAGGAAGTGATGGACCTATGTTGCTGCTAAGCACTGATGTGAGATACACATGGGATTCAGGGCACCATTTTTTTTTTTTTTTAAGTATCGTGACTCTAATGAATTTTCAATGTAGTACTTAAAGCGTTAGCTTTTACAATAATGTATTTAGCAAATCATAAAATATAACAAATAAAATATGTTAAATAAATGTTTTATATATGGTTTATTAAAATACCAGATAGTATATTCGAACATGAAAAAGTACTAATTGATTACTTCCTCGTCTAACTGATTAAAGCTTTAAAGCCAGGAAATGATCTGCAAGGAAAAGAGCAGGTGACCCGGTATTTGGCATGCAAGTTTGGTATTTACTTTTTGCACAATACTAAAATTTACAAACAATTATTTGCTTTATATATTATTCTTGCACCATTTTTCACTTTGAAGTAAATAATATCTCTCATCAGTCATCACAACGCATTCGCTTTTTCGTTCATTTTTCATAATCAAGGGTAAGAAAAAGTGTTAAAAAAAACATGTAAAACTAATTTTACTCGTTTTACAACAAGATTAAAGTGCATGATACCTTGTTGGAGAGAGCCGTGACCTACATAACAAAATAATGAAAGGCTTCTGCTAACTATCTTATCCTTCGAATATTAATTAAAAAAAAAACAAAAAAGTCATAAACAAAAGTATAATTTTATGCATTTTAATAAAAATAATTCTATTTAAATTCTCTAACGAAGGTGTAAAGGACATGGGTGATTATTTGTGGTAACAAAATATAAAAAGTAGCATTAATTAGCACAAGGTAGTAATAGGGGAGGAGACAAATGCTTTAAAGGTAGGAAAGGAAGATACCAAAACCTGTGGAGCAATTAGAGATAAAGAACCCAAATTTATTGTGCAACCCGAAACATAAAACTCCGAAATAACCCCTCATGGGTTGATTTTTGAACTGCATAATTGATATCCATCTCCATGCCGTCCCACGATCACGTGGCCGAACGCCAGCACCATAGACCAATCAGAAGAAGATTGGTGAACACTCACCAGAGCGGCAAAACACACCCTCTAATCTGGATAGCAGCCATTCTCTGCACCATCATAGCCATAGGCGTGGTGATAGCCGGCATAGTAGTGTTCGTGGGTTACATGGTGATCCACCCTAGAATCCCTGTGATCAGCATCACCAACGCCCACCTCGATCTTCTCAGCAACGACTACGCCGGGCTCCTCCAGACGCAGCTCACCATCATCGTCGTGGCCCAGAACGGCAACGCCAAGGCCCATGCAACGTTCTCCGACATTAGGTTCAACCTCAGCTACCAGGGAAAGGCAATTGCGCTCATGCTCGCTCCACCGTTCGATGTCGCCAAGAACAGCTCCAAGTCACTCAACTACGTTGTTCGGGCTGCTTCCATTCCCTTAACTCCCGATCAGATGGAGGAGGTGGATGAGTCGTGGAAGCGTGACGTCATAGGCTTTGACTTGAAGGGCAGCGCCAGGACACGCTGGAGGGTTGGCCCGTTAGGTTCTGTTAAGTTCTGGTGCAATTTGGAGTGTCAGCTCAAGTTTCATCCTTCTAATGGCACTTACATTCATCACTCACGCTGCACCTCTGAGTCTAAATGATTCTTTCTTATTCCAGGAGACTTAATGAGGTGCAACTCTCTTAAAATTACTCATTCTCGAACTAATTTGATTCCTCCTCTAATTATTTTCTCTCATTTTGTCATGTAAACAACAAAAACAAAATTTGGACAAAAGTTTCTATACCTTAGTTTTTTTCTTACTTCCCCCCACATAGATTTTTACGGGTAATTTATAAAATTGAGCATCTTTTAGATTCTTTGCTTTTGCAGGAGGAGATATATATGTTTCAATCCTGCTATAGCGATGTGACTCTGCATTGGACGCTCTTTTTAGGAAGCTTATGGCTTTAATGATAGTGAATAATTTATAATGTTCTTCATCTTTGTATTGAACAAGTTATCAATTTAGTTATATATTCACCGGAAAAGACAAAAAGGTTCACTTATCAAACAGTTTTGTCTGGTACAACATTCGTTGCTCTTCCTTTAGTGATTTTGTTGATTCGGATTTTGTAGGTAGCTGCCAACATTAGGAAAAGGATACAAATTTAAAGAAAAGAATTTATTAATTTTTATCTTACTATTTTTCGTGGGCAAGATTTTGTTCCTGCACATATGTAAAAATATATCTATTATTTACTTAAAGTTATTTAAGATTACGACATATTTTAAATTCATTTTAGGCGTTTACGTACTCTAGAGGACTTGAACTTGTAGCAACATATAAGGGAAAGTAGTAATGAAAATTGCAGAAAGAGCATAGTATGTCCGAAATTAATTTGTTGATGGAAGCTTTGGTTTTTGGCTTGTATGAGGCCATTCCCTTCAGAGCTAAGAAAACCCACAAAGAGGGAAAATCTTGTGAAAATTAGATTAGCATTTAGCACCACAAAAAATAGAGATTGAACCGGGTGGAAGACGCTAGCTAGAAAATCCAGTCATCCCCCCTAATGCAACATTAAAAGGGTACATTGCACCTTTACTTCTTTTGGTACCCTTCTACATATCGTGGCTTTTTTTCTCAAGCCTTGTAAGCATTAGGCGTCAATCGTACCCCTATAATGTACTTTCTCTAATTGTTTTATGTTGCACATGAGTAACACATAATACGCCTTTTAGTTTGTCTTTAAACATGTGTGTTCGTGAGGGTCACTTCGCAGAAAAATATGATGTAAAGAGTATCGGTTGGAAGCTACCAAACTGTCCAATTACTAGTTGCCAAAAGCTCTAAAATTAAAGCAATGGATATTTTTATGTTGAATGACCACGCACACAGAATGAAATGATGTGCTGTCTCAAAAACAATCCCAATTCTTAGTTACTTTTTTTCCAAAAATGAAAGAAAGTTCTACCCTTCAAATTGTAGGAAAATAAGTCACGGGGGAAATGTAAAAAAGAGAATATTAGTTCTGATCAAGAAGATTCACAGCAACTTGAGTTAAATTAAATGTATGTTTCTCACAATGAAAATAAAGACTGGAGTTTGGAAATTGGGAGTGGCAGGGCTGCCAGGGCATGTAGAATAGTAACATATTAGATATGGTGATAGCATATGTTAACTAGAATATATATTTAAAGAAAAATGATAAATCTCTATTTTATTTTTAGTACAACTCCATAAGATCCAAGGTGGAATCAATTTTACTAGAAATAGACTAATTTCTGCAACGAAACAGAGCAAGAACTAAATAAGAACACAGAAGAGATCCCAAACAGGGACACTCATGAGAGCTTCAACAAGACACGTAGCTCCCAATCTGGGAAATGACGTGACCATCTTCTTTCTTCAATTAATCCAATCCAATCTTTTATACAGCATGCTATCATTGTATTATTGCTGTGTTGCTACAATATTTTTTTTTTTTAAAAATTGTCTCTGGATCATATTATTTTAAGCTTTTAGAAAAGTATTAAAATATTTTATATGTTTATTCACAATTTATGAAATCTCTTTTTCTCTACTCACTGCTTTAATTATTGAAATATATTACTTTTATATTTTTATGATAAATAAATTTTTAGTCTCTTAATTTTCTAAATTCATATTTTGATTTCACTGATATTATAATATTTAATCTCTTAATTTTATAAATTAATGATTTTGATCCCTTATAAATTATTAATTGATAATTATAATTTATAGAGTTATTAAATTAATTATAAAATAAATAAAATTACTGATTATTAAAAAATTTATTAAAAAAATTATTAATATAAATGCGGTGTATTTTCGGTGTAATCACGTGCAGCAATAACAATAGAGGTGAAAGATCACAATGTTGTAGAGGATTAAGTTTAATAATTGATGATTTTAATTAATTTATAATTAAATTAGTAATTTTATTGATAAAAAATATTTGTTATTAATATATTGGAGGATGAAAATTGATAATTTATAAAATTAGGAAAACAATGTTATAATTAAAGATCAAAGAACAAAATCATAAATTTTAAAAGTTAGAGAGAATAAAATTATAATTTAATTAAATTTTTTATACAAAATACACTAAAATTTATTGCTTGAGAAAAAGACCGGAGAGGGAACTTCAAATATTAACGAATTGATAATGGATTGATGTACCTTACCATATGATATATGTATATCTTTTGACGCTTTACGTGGCAGGTCGAGGACGCTTTCATTGCCACCTATGTCATGCACTCCCTTCAAACTCACATCAGACTCTTCCTACTACATTACATACATTGTCTTTCTTTGCACGCTCTTCCTCGTTTCCTTTGTCTTTCTCTTTCTCTTTCGGCTTTTTCTTCTGCTCTCCTGTTTCTATCTCTTCCTTTCTGCATGCAATGTAAGTGTTGGTTACTCTCCTCTCTTCCTGCCAATGGTTTTCTTTGCCACACATCGCCTTCATTATCTGGGCTCTGTTCATTTCTTTTAAAGTTTATTCTTTTTGTGAATTCATGGCCGTGGACGATATTACTAGTTTTGCCTGTGGATGGTTTGTTTCATTATATTAACATTTTTTTTTCTTTTTTCACATTTAGCCTCGTTCTATCAATCGTTGTTTGTGGAGGTGTTTGTGCTATTTGTGCAGCTATGTGAAATGCTGATATAGTTAAGAATTCCCTGTTGTTGCAATTGCTATAATCTACTTGGTGTTATTCTCATCGGTATCACTGATGGACATGCAGAGAGGTTTGGTTTTTTAATCATGTTTTTTTGTTCCTCTCTCGCCGCTGCTCTGAGTAGATTCTTTAAAAATTGGTTTGAAGTTCTGGTTTACTTTTCACTTCTATGTTGTCTGATTCTGGAAGTGGGTTCATTCTCTTACTGATTCATGAATCCAGTAAGCACATCTAGTTGACGACACTCAGAAATGGGTTTCTGTGATGCCCTTTGCTCAAATTTTGGTTATATGTATCTTGAGCAGATTCACTTTGACCTTTGGAAAGAAAAAAAAGGCATTTGTTTTGTAAGCATGGGATACAGTATTCTGCTTTAAGTAAATATACACAATTCAATCAACTGTAGGAATAGTTTTCGTGAACGATGCCTGAAGATTTGAAGTCGGAACATATTTAAATACTCGCTTTCACTAGCAGTGTTCAGTGCTCTAGGGAAGGTTGATTTGAAAATGTGGCAAAGTTAATAGCAGAACAAAATTTGTTTTTTTTTTATTTTATTTAGTGTCGTCATTAAAAAGTTTCTTTCCAAAACTTGCACCTCTGTATGTCAATGTGTATGTGTGCCTTGATCGGTAGGAAACTTGTTGTAACTTCCATGGAAGCTTGTAAGATTATGACCTTATATCTGCTGCTCATGTTGCCAGTTTGTTTTAGCTGTGGGTTGCGCATTTGAATTAGGGATAAATGTGTTCCCCACCATGGAAAAACTAGGAAAATTAGATGTTTGATTAGTGTTGGTAGTTCAAATCAAGACCAGCTGCTAAAATTGAGGCTAACCATTTGATTTTTTTAAAAACAATTCAGTATATTTTCTTCAAGTGTTAAACCGTTAGGAATTAGGCAAGGGAAACTTAGAGAGATAGTTAGTTAAAAGACTTGAAGGGATCAACTAGATAAATGGGGGGAGTAAGCAAAAAGGAGGCATTCTGTCAGGTATTATTTGAGAGAACTAAGAAGTAGCACTGATGTGAAAGGAGATCCTTATAAGATAAGGAGAATTCTTTCTCCTGTGCTCTGTTCAATACCATTCAAGCAATAAAATCAATCTCGTGGTTCCTAGTGTTGACAACAAAAGCCATCAAGTTTTTTTTTTTTTTTTGAGAAGCTTTTAAGTTTGTAATGTAATATGGATTTCTTATTTCTAATATGAAGTCTTACAGTTGCATCATTGTCATCTAAGGGCAGTGCTTAAATCTATTTATTCCAGTGAAGATAAACAGTTTTCCACTTGTTTGTTTGCACCATAACTGATTAATCCCCAATAATTTTTTCACATGGATTTATTGACTTTGCAGGATGCTGTGATAAACTGTGTTAGTGCAACATCATGGAACTTTTCAACATGTAATGATTAAGAAGGAAGATCATTCATTTAACTGATTAATGGCACTGATTTCCGAGATACTGGCTAACATAATACTCTTGGTGACAAGGTCTTTTTCTCTACTTAGATTGGCAAGCTTGTTTGGTATCAGAATCGCATTAACTGTCATATATACTTGGACGGAGTTGATCGGGACTTCAATTAGCTTCCATGTAAACATAATATTAAGAATTATCACATGGATATTGGGGCTTATCTCCCTGCCTGCAAGAGTTGTGAATGCCTTTCAAAGGGAGAGGCAGGTTAGTTGTGTTTATTTTATTATGATATTTGCCCCTAGCATGATGCAATTCGTTTTTCCCTAAGTTAAATATGTTTAATTTTAATTACAAGTTTTGATATCAGCATAATACAATTCATTTTGCTCAAAATATCAGAGGTAATAGAATTCTAACACTTTCCCTTTCATAGAGCTGAAGGATGATGGTATAGCTCTCTGGCCAGAACTGGTGCTTCATGAATAGGGTTTAGGTGTTGATTTTTTTTTTTTTTTTTCATCTGCACCAAGGATATCCTCCAACCGAAATGAATTTTGCCTCTTCCAATAAAGTCTTTTCCATATACATGGCCAAAAATCAAACCCTTGACAACATGCTTAAGTGGGTTTAGTGTGTTGATTGAAGTATGAAGATATAGCATTGAATGTAGTTTAAGATCAGATTAATTTAACTTACCTTTGGAGCAAGAAGAGGAAGGCTTTAGTATCAAATAAAAGTGAGGTTGCTTTTGGTTTCAAAAAGAGACCGAAGAAGGAAAGTATACTATAGACGAAAGAGGCTGGGAAAGAGAAACTATATAGGGAACCATACCTTTGATAGACTAAGGTACATGCAAATTTTTGTTTTATTAGGTTCGCATATGTTTTTTTTTTTTCCTGTTACCAAGAAAGGGGGTAGGAATTGGGGATGGGGTAAGCTGGTGTCATTGGAGTGGTGTCTCCACTTTTTATTCTTCTCCCTAAGCATGAAGTTTATCTTATTTTTAGATCCAATAGTGTTATGTTGTTATGCAGCTGGAACAAAAACTACATGAAATGCAGATAGAGTTGGTGAATCTAGTGTGGGATAAGAAGGAACTTCAAGAACATTTTCAAATGGCTGTCAAAGAGTGCAAAATGATGGAGATACTATTAGCACAGCTTGAAGAGGAGCATGATATGGCCATTGCAAATATTGAAAAGTTAGAGGGAAAGGTAAAATTTATCAGTTGCTTGATGCTACTAGCTGTAAGACTTTTACCATTGAGCTTATGATAAGGTGAACTTGCTATATCCTTAATAAAATAAAATTCTTGAGAACATTTCCTTTTATGGATTTGTGTTCAATATACATTGCATTTAAAAGTCTAATAGATTAACAGAGGGACAGACACCGATGCAACTGTTTTTAATTTATATCCTAGCTAGTAGTGGTTTGTTAGTTCCAGATAATTATAATAATTTTAAGTTTTTACTTCCTGGAAGTTATAAACCCAAAATACATTTTAAAAGAGGCTTCAAAAACAGTATTAAGTACTGCACCTAGTTGTATAGACTTGGCTTCTAATTGTAGTTGACACTGAATAACAGACACTGAATAACAAACAAAATGGTAATGTCTGCAATCATCAGAAATGTAGGTATTTGATTAGGTTGTTAAGATTAACATGTATTTAGCCAAAGTCAGATAAAATTTTACTAGAACATACCATCTGTATACTGTAATTATATCAATGTACAGATAGCTTTTCTTTGTTTGATTCTTTGCTTATCACTAATGTCTCCTTGACAGTTGCGGGATCAGACAAATGCAAATCTTCGGCTAAAAGAAATTCAAGGAAAGGGATACTGGAGCTCCAAAGATCACAACAACAGAGTCCAAACCATAGATGACAGCAACTACAACATTTCTCATCCTATACTCTCACTGAACTCCAACTACAACGGCACTGGAATCACCCTTCAAGATCTTCTAATGCGCAAAGATATTTGGGAAGATGAGAGCAAAACCAGAAGTGAGTTGCTTAAACTCTTGAAAGCTGTACCAAAGTCCGGGCAAGTTAAGTCCGAAATGAGCGAAGCACTAGACCATCATCGAGACATAGCTCTTTCACAATCACTTTTCAGTGCCCTTATGTCACTTGCGGTTGGAGTCACTGTGTGGGAAGCTCAGGACCCTTGCATGCCTCTTGTGGTGGCTCTCTTCACCGTAGTAGCCATGTCCTTGAAGAGTGTGGTACAATTTTTCTCCACCATTAGAAATAAGCCTGCATCTGATGCTGTTGCTCTTTTAAGCTTCAATTGGTTTGTTCTTGGCACTCTAACCTACCCTACCTTACCAAGGGTTGCTCGCATGCTGTCTCCACTAGCACAACCCCTTATGGACCAAACCATGATCCGGTTTGGTCTCCTTTCCTTAGCTTGACACTGTTTTTTTTTCTTTTCTGTTGTGTTATATTATTATGTGCAGTATAATCTGAATTTTGAGTCCTATTTACTGTGGTGTGCGTTTCTTACTGCTTGTAAAATATGATGAGGAATCTCTGTAATTTGGTTGTCTGTGATGAGATATTCTGCTTTCTCTGTTTCAAGCTCACAAACATGAAAGGGAGATAGGTAATCAGTTTTTGTTTTCTTTACCATTTGTCAGAGTTCAGTAAGAGTATTATTGTTTTTGTTAACTTTGATCAATGTTCAATCATGCATGTTTGATTTAGTTACTTATATATATATATATATATATATATATATATATATATATATATATATATATATATATATATATAAGGGAGAGAAGAAAGAAATAGTGGTTTTATGATAGTTATATTGTTTATATAGTTTTTTATCCTAAAATACGCTTTTTGTTCCCTCATCTTATTTTTGTTTCAGATTGGTTTTTTAACTTAAAAAAGTTTCACTTTGCCTTTAAAATGTCTTTATTAAGAGAAATTCTTAGGTGTTCCTAGTCTACTATCTGTTCATGGTTTTAACCAATGTTTATATAATAGGTAGTGGTCTAGAATTAATATGACACTAGCAGGGACCATGGTAATACAGAAACACCTAATAATTGATCCTCTAATAGTCCAAAATGGTCCTTCTGTTAGTTATATACAGTGTTGATTTCTGTTGATGCAATATTTGTCATAGTTTGTCACGTGTCACGGTCTGATAAGTTAATCAAGTTAGTGTAGGAAACTGGTGAAAAGACCAACTTGTCTAACTGAGATGCTTTAAGAAATCAAAGTGAAAATTTTTAATCATAAGAAACTAAACTGAAACTAGAAAATAAGATGATAGACCAATGATGTATTTAGCCTTTCTTTTACAATATTAATTTTTCATTTATCTCTTTTTATCTTATCATTGATATCAATCATGTTATTTTACAATTCTTTCTTTTCTTTTATATCTATTATTATATACAACACAATTTCTCCTGTTATATCACTTTCATAAAATGAGAATCTTTAAATGAATCCAAAACCACTATTTAATTTTGTGATACCTCAACTTGTGGCTTTTAGGATGAGGTGCTGAAAGTAATGCATCAGTTAACCTTTACCAAAACCATCCGTCTAAGAGTTAGGATTTGCTTGTGCTTATCCAAAAAATTTGCAACATTGTACATAAAACTGTTTAGTCAGTTTAGATATTTCCAAAAGGCAATGGCACATTGACACCTGTTACGCTGGGATATGACTAATTGGTATGTGGTTAAGGTTGGGGTCCCATATGAAGGATACATTTTTCCTTGATTGTTGTATTATTATGAGGAAATATGGTAGTTGCAGATCTTTAAGGCTCTTTATGGTAGGCCTAAATAAAGCAGCATGATGAGAAAATGTGTCATAAGGTTTGCCTAGTTTTGTAAGCATATTATATGTCTATCTAGATCATTCCACCCCACTTTGCCACTCCTGTCACCATCGTTCTAATATTGAATTAAGAAGTGGATGGTCCTCGAGGGACCAAGTTTTTTTTTGGATTGATTTGTCCTTACAACGTCAACGATCTATTTTTGTAGGGGCTAAAGAAAGCATACATATATGAAGTCGGTGTTAGTTTTTTTTTTTTTTTAATCAAGCATATGCTTATATATTCCAATTGAAGCATGTGCTTTGTTTTGGGACACTTATCCATGAAAGGTGAGATGATGAAGGGATTTGATTGATCATATAACTTTGACGTATGTACCGCACTTCGCAAATAAAATACTATAACCCTTATGCTGTTAGAATAACATGAAGGTCTTCTAGTTATGTGCAACCTACTCTAGTTTTGGCATATATTCTATTTATATATGGTTTAGTATCTTTGAATCGGAAAGCACTGTCTAGTGGTAGCTATATGGAGTCAGAACTTAGCACCCACAACACAAGTTTTTACCACGATTTCAACAACAATAAATAAGTAGACAACGCTTTTTCTTTTCTTCTCTATTGAACACAGATATGTATTTATGCATGGTCACTACTAGCATCTCCAATACTAAACGATTGGAGATATTAATCTTTTTTCGGAGAAAAGTTGACAATTTGGTTTTCTATATAAACGCCAAATTTTAAAAAATGGGAGAAAAACTGTTTAATTTGTTATAAGGATTAAAATATCTTTTTAACAGAATATCATTTATTTTTTTAAGAAAGAAAATATCAACTCTTTTTCTCTTCGTTGTCTTAATTTTCCCAATCTAAATCTAAATTGTACTCATTTTTTATTTATTTTGTCATTTCTTTATACCTTGCTTCTTTCTTTCCTACTTCTCATGTCCAAGTCCAACCAGAGCGTTAGTGCACCCAACTTAAATACGTTAGGTTCATGCAGAGTTCAGTACACTTATTTTAATGCAAGTCTTCTTCATGTTAACATATATATTAGGTGGTGCTCCCATGATAGTGACATTCAAACATTTTTTTTTTTAAACAAGATGAATAAACTTGCAATGTCATGTATTGCTAGTACTCTGCTATGGTGTTGCCCCATGAGGTGTAGGTAAGGCAATGCCCTGTTGCTAGTCCATTCATCATCTCTAGACATCTAACTCATTGACTTGCTAGAACATGCAAAGGGAAAGCTTCATTTATGCCCTCGTATTAGTTGGTAATATACATTGTGTGTTGGATCGAATTCGTCTCATTAACAAACTAATAATTAATATTTATATATTAAAAAAATAACAAAGGCAGAAGTCAATAGGTTCTCAAGATCAAATAATATTGACTGCATTTAACATGTGTCTCAACTCAAACTTTGTTGGCATTTTTCCTCCTTGACAGACGGAGAGAAGAATTTTCAAAGCAAGTGGGGTCCACGCACAGAAAAATGAAAAGCAGCCGCAGGAGAAAGAAGAAAAAATTAGAATTTACTATGCACTTTACTGTGCACTTTGAAAAACTGCGCAGCACCGAAAGCAGGTTTGAATTTTTTCATTTGCGGTGCGTTTTATTA
>PYAF01004288.1:444061-475174 GCA_007407185.1 Glycine tomentella | reverse complement strand
TCTAGTCTAGTACTAGAGAGATTATATTTGTAATCCTACTTTCATAGTGGATGTTTTCTGGACTAGTGTCCCGTGGTTTTACTCCTCACATTGAGAGGATTTTCCACGTTAAAATTGTTGTGTGTTCTCTGGGTGATATTTTTCTGCTTCTATATTTTCCCATCTCCTCACAGATTTACTCGCTTCCGCAAATAGATGGAGTTACCAACCCAACAAACTTGACATAGAAAAAAGGACAAAAAATTTACTGTATTACAATTAAACACATTAGAGTCGTATGTTTAGTTATACTCATCTTTTAGTTGAAATGTTTTATCAAGCCCCATGTTTTATAAGATGGTTGTGTCTTGTTAGAGATTGAAAAACAAGTGTAGTGTTTTGTCGGGTGACGAAAACCCATTGGATTGGAGTTGCACTGGTCAGTGGTTTTCTTGCTCAAATACATATTTAAATATCGGATCGCGTGTCTTTCGATTTGGATTGAAATTTTTTGTCTCGTAATGGAGTCTTCAATTACAATCCATCTAAATTAGATAATTAAACTATAAAAATTAACAAATTATACCATAAAAAAACATTTTATCTAGTAAATTTACCCATTAAGCCGTCAACCCACATCCATTGTTTGAACTAACTAAGCAAAGTAAATCCTTAAAAAAACTGGATTTAGATGGTCCTATTATTAGACCAAGAGAATTATATTTGAGTCGGATAAAATGATCGTGATTAACAATTTTTTTTTTTTGAGTATTTGACTCGATTACACAACTAAGACTTGAATCTGATATTTCTAATTAGATTGGGGTTGCATTAGTTTTTTTTTTTCTTTTGATATTAACTCATAAATAGCAAGTTAATTATACGACACAGTCTATGGACTTAGGTTCATTTATCCAACTACACCTGGGGGCTGAGCTTAGACTTTTCTATTCGTTTGAAGGCCACAACAGAAAAAATCTAGATAGACTAAAGAAAGATAGACGAAAGAAAGACTCCATTCCATCACAAAGGTTGCAAATTGCAATTGCAATACGAAAAGAAAAGAGAGACGACAAAAGACTCCCTCGGGAACCAGATTGAATTCTTACATCCCCTTCAACTACGATATAGAAAGCAACTCTCTCCCTTTGCGACTATCAAGCATTTAGAAACATAAATTAATAGTTGATTAAAGAATATCCCAGCACGCCTTTCACACAAAATGGATTCAAATCTTTATCTGCCCAAATTGTCAAAAGTTGATCCACCGATCAGGCAATGAAAATATTACAATAACATAAAAGTGACTTTTACCTTATGAAATTGTCCCCAATTTTTTTCTTCCGAAACTGCACTGCTTTTTTTCTTTAAAAAACCGCTTTTGGCATAAATTTTAACGCACTTTACATTTAACCTCAGAAAAATAGTTAATTTTGTCATTTATTATTTGTGGATACCGTGTGTGTTGAATTAGTTATAAAAATATCATTTCAATAACTTTTTTCTAAAAAAATACAATAACTTTGTAATTGATTATATGAAAAAAAATTCATGTTTAAATAGGATAAGGGAAACGTGATTTCAAGACAATTTATTTATTTAAAGAATTGTATTTATAATAAACTTACAAAAAAAGATGTATGTAGAAGTAATTACGTTTAATGACATTCTTTATCGCTAACTTTTTAGTTTTAATAAATTTTACTACCAATAAATTAATATGATACATTTTATTTTTAATTTTTAAAAAAATTGTGAATTTTACCTTTCCTCATTTATTCACTAATTCTTTACTCAACAGTTCTAAGTGAATTATTAAACCTAATTCTTAGTTTTCTTAGGGTGAGGATAATTCAAGTAACTTTGGGTTCATGAGTTTTAAATCTTCCCGAGTTTACATCAAGCCATAAGCATCTCTAGTCGATCCCTAAGTTCCTTGACCTTAACCGAATTACTTCAATAATCTTGTATTGACTATTGTTCTTCAATTTTTGAATGATGAGCTAAAGGCGATATTTAACAAGCCATGACAATAGTGGAGATACATTGTTCGGTCAGGAGGTTGCACACAGTGGATGTAACATAAATTGGATTTGTATATGATTTGACATTGGGATTTCCTGGTGGTAAGGTAGTTAATTTATAAAAGATTTTTAGGATTTTAAGGGTCAAGACAATAGTTTGGAATATATTGAAGTAGGAATAGTGCTGATATTGGCCCCATTTGTTCAACTTGAACTAATCTTAAAAATACAGGTTATCTATTTTGTAATTGTGATTCCATTTGATTATGTTTGAAAAGATATTTTATTTAGTTTTTAGTTTTTATATTAGTTGAAAAGTTGACTGGATTATTTGATAAACAAATTTTTTTATTAGTTTTTCCGTAATTTTTAATTTTTATATTTTCTATTCTTTTTATTCTTATTATATTTATCAAATTTTTTACTTATCCTTTTAAAATAAATCGTTATTCTATTATTTTTTAATCATTTTACACTTTTCAATTATTTTAACAACTAATTTTATAAAACACTTATAATTTAATAAGCTAGTTTGTCACCTTTTAGCTATCTTTTTAGTTAGTTTTACCAAACATAATTTTTATCAATTTGTCCTAAATTAATTTAAGTAAGTATATATTTTTAAACTTTATCAATTTGACCTCAACTAATCTTAAATAGTGCATGGACTTAAAATAGTGGTGCCTGAGATATGAGGATCCCCATTTTCTTTTGGATTGAATATGATTAAAATAATGGTTGTGCTCCTATATATACATTCTTACGATCTAACTCCTCTAAATTAAACAATTCACTATAAAAGATAAAGTAAGTAATCTTGAATATTAAAGGTTTACAGTTTAATTCACATAGACTTCTTAGTAAATAAAGTAAGTAATATGACTATTTTAAAAAAAAATCAATAATTATTTTATACAATTGAAATATCAACCGATAATTTTCATCTCAACAGTTGATTTTAGTTATTCTAGTTTTGGTCACTTTAGAAGATCTCAATTCACACCATTAAAGGTTATTAATCAGTTAAAAAAATCAAAATTGGGAAGTTCATTTAACACATTCTCTCTAGGATGGTCATAAGATGACTGATAGGTTGGCAATTTTGTCTTATAGTAATTTATTCTGGGTTATTCTGTTAGATGGCCTTGTTGATTTGTGAGAAATTATTATTTTTGGACTTTTGTGGCATTTTTATTTCTATATATTTTTATAATGTATTAGTTGAACAAGATTTAAACTTCCTACATAAAAAAATGAAAAGAATATACAAAAAATAATAAACATCTTTTAAAGAGAATTTTTTTTTCCAATATACAAACTCTCACACTCAATCTCAATTTCAATCATAATTAATTTTGTAAAGTTAAAATCTTCTCAAGCTAAATATATAAATATTCCCTAATTATCTCCCTCCAACTCGACCCAATCCACTATTATTGTGACTTGCCTTCTTAAATTAGATCTCTTAACCAATCCATCGCTTTTAACTTACCAAAAACTTGCAAGCACAGTCCACCATTACTAATGATATATGTAGCCATCTTCCGATCTAACTCACCACCCATTTATTTTTCTCTTTGATATGCTTGTCAACTTTGGCAAAGTGGAGCCCAACCAATTCATCACGCAAATCTTGCCTAACTCTCATTGACTATATATATATATATATATATATATATATATATATATATATATATATATAGAAACACAGCCTTTTAAAAAAATTCCTTCAAAAAATGTCCATGAAATAGTTATTTTTTTTCCCATATTTATTTATTTAGAGCAAACGGTATACAAAGTGCAGCCCAAAGCGGCCCAAAACGGCGTCGGCTAAACCGGACGTTACGGTACATGCAAAGTCCAACAGTGAAAAGTGTGAAACTCGGGTCAGAAAACACGTTTGCAGTGGCAGAAACACGCGCACGTGCAGCCACGTACTTCACCACAAAATGGCATCACTTCAGTAAATCTTTCCAAAATCCATGTCCAAATTTTTCAAGTCTCTCCCTGCCGCGCTTTCTTTCTTCTTCTTCAGAAAATAAAAATAAAAATAAAAAATAGGCCACTTGCACAGTACTAATCGCATCGCATTAGTGAGAGCGTGTTATGCCACGTGTCCATATATCATTCGTCTGTGCTCTTTATAAATAACCCCTCGCTAACCCAATCTCCACCCGTTCACCACATAGGGTGTGGGTTGAGGTTAGCTTCGCGATTCTTATTTCTCTCTCACTCTTTCGTCTTCGCGATTGAAGAGAGAGAGAGCGGTGGTTGGTGCTTTTGGTTTGGTGAAGTTCGATTCGGTGTGATGCCATGCGATTGCATTGGGGATTTTGTTTCTCTCTCACTCACTGTGCGGTCTCTAATTCGCTTGGTGCAGGTCGGGAACCGGTTTTCGCGGGGAATGGAGGAGCGGTCGCCGGCGCAGATTGGATCCCGCCTTGCATCAACTGAATCGGAGGCCGCGGTGAACCTTTGCTCCGTTTTCCGCTCAGATCTCATCTCCGAGATTCTACTACCCGTAAATTTTATTTATTTATTTATTTTAATCTCTGCTTTTCAGATCCGAAACGCTTCTAGATTTAAGTTTATCGTCTCTGTGCGGAAAGCGTGGTTTATGCTATAGATCCCGATGCATAGAATCTACATCTAGGAAAAACCGGTTTCTGATTTGCTTTTTCCTTGTTTGGATTTTCACTTGAAGTGCTTCCTTTCATCGATTAGATTAATAATCAAGCTGAATTTTTTTATTCAAATTGAAAAAATATGGATTTATTACAGTTTTGAATTTATTGTATTGGTATAGGTTAAGCTAATTGAGATTGCGATTCGGTTGGGAAAAAAAAAAACATTTTTTGAGGTTTTCTGAATGTGTTTCGGCCTTGGTTGAATTAAACTGCATGCTACGGTTGCAAGTGTTTAATGCGATGCATTCCATTGCGGTGCTTGTGCGTATTCTAGTTCGAGCTATTTCATACTGTTTGAAATTGCTTTTAGAACGGAAGCCTTAAGTTTAAGAAACAATTGTAGGTGAATTGTGTAGGATATTGAGCAATAATGAATGACTTATTTGGGGCATGATTTGAGTATTTGACTCTCTCAGTTTAACTTGCTTCTAGACATAGAAACCCAAGTTAAGACTTGAGGATGGTTTGAAATTGCATACTGGCTATGTCAAAGTAATTGATCTTGTTTGTTTCCATTTCCCTTGAGATTGATTTGAATGTTTGATGCATAAAGCAATGGGACTTTCATATGTTTTGACTTCTATCCATTTTAAATCATGTGAATTGAAGTAACATTTTCCTGTTGTAGCTTCAGATGAATATATCCCATGCAGATAGTATCTATTACACTACCTGGTTCTAACACTCATCTAATGAAAATCTGGTCTTCAGATTCTAATATTTTGTCAAATTGAGAAACCCACTTTTGTAACTGACAATTCTTATTATTTCTGTGATGGGGCAGTGGCCTCAAGGATGCCTATTTATGATTATGAGAAATTGAGAATGTGATTGAAAGTCTAGAGATTTATTGATTCTATGTTTCTTGCCAGTTATGGTGCATTGATTGTTTGTTTCTTTTTTCACGGTTATCTTAAACAGACTGCTAACTTTATAAATTCATTTAATTTGAATGCTAAGTTATCTATATGTTCCAATGTATCATGTTTTTCTGATCAATGGATTTCAGACTAATTATTTCTTCAATGATTGATGCATAATGCTATAACAGATAGCAGGTGGTTGACCACTATTCTAAAGTTGTGAAATACACATGGCATAATTTATACTCCACATTTATAAATGCTGAAAATAAATCCCACACTTAAAGATTTTTATAATTAATGATTAAAAATCAGGAATTGAAGATTAATACTTATGTCAATAACAATAGAGATAACAGAGCAGGGGCACAGAGACTAGAAAGAGAACAGAAGTGAGCTTGTTGCAGAGGTCTGGGCTTTGCTAGAAAATGCTGAAAGATGCCTGAATACATGTTGGAGAAAAGTGAGTGTTTGTCCAGAGAATGATATAAAGGATTAGAGAGAACCGAAGAGAGCAGGTTGCAGAGGTGGGTAGGAAAATGCTGGAAATCATCAGAGAAGAACGGTGTTTGTCCAGGGAGACAACACAAAATTAGGTCACTGAAAGCATATGGTTTCAGTTTGAACCTTTTGCTTTAATGAAAGGGGATGGGAAATTGTGTGTCTGCCCCCTAAACAGCTGTAAATGATGTTATTTACTGCAGTGAAATTGGATTTTGGTTGCTGCTACCTGTCATGCCACCTGCATCTTGTTATAGAAACCACTATGGTGGTGGTGACCGCTGCATTGCCAAGCTGTAATGCAGATTCTTCTCTGTAGAGTCAAATTGTGACAGTGAGACACCATGCCATGATAGTGGCATGATCAAGCACTATTGACATCTGTGGTTTTGTGCGTTAGTTATGGAGAGTGCGTTTAGGGAAGCACCAAGCTCACATTCATCTGAATCTCACGTGCCTTCATTGATTTTTCTTTATTGTTTTTAATTTTGGTGAGGTGTTATTTTTTGAGTGGTTGTGTGCAACAGTGATGTGTTGGGGTTGTGTGTATGTAAGACTTTATTGTTAGTTATGTATCTGATGGGAAAATGCCTAGATACATAGTTTCCATAAGACTAGTTTGTTTCCTTTTGTATATGGTGTTTTTTGTTTTTTAATTACATATTGCACTGTGAATACACATGGTCTGCAGCGAGCCTGAGGATCCAAGTATGTTGTTGGTCTGATCTTTAAAAATAAAACGTCCGTGGAAACAATAAATTACTTTTTTAGTTTAATTGTAGATTGTAGATTTTTCCCGTGCATATGTGGAAGTGTGATTCTTTTGCCCAAAACACTTGTCTCGTAATGTGTGTTTTCTATATTTTTTTTTTAGATATAAGAATAGTGGATTTGTCTTTTTAATAGATGCGCTTACACAATTTATAGATGTGAAATATTCACATCTGCGTTTACACAGTTTTGAAACATTTTAAAGTTTTAATGGCATTATGAATATCAAATTACTGTTTTTAGTGGTTCTCTTTTTGCTTATGGTAAACTTACTTGGGTAAAAAGTGCTGCTGCTTTCTCAGCTCATCTAGATTTGTGAAAGAACAAAAGTGTGTATAAGTTATTCATGTTAGTGTGTTTAGTCATTTTGGCATTTGAGTGAACTTTGGAGTCAACATTGTTTATAACTTGGTCCTTCAAGTTTCTGTGTTTCTTAGTTGCCGTCTAGTTCTTTTAATTTGAGCTATCTCTTGACATTATGGTGTTATGAAATTGTAATATCATGCTCTGAATAAAATCGAGGCTTGGAGATTATTTGGAGAAGTGTATGGGCTGGCAGCTCTTCAGACTATGATCACAGTCCTTGATGTACTAATATAAGCAATATCACTACACTCTGTCTCTGTCCCAGAACTTGCACTTTTGTCTTTTAATGAAAATAATAATTATAACCAAATAGAAATAAAATATACATGTGGAATTAAAGCCAGTAATTATGGGGTGAGATCCCATGTTAATTGGTCTATCTGTGCACTGTCCGTAACTGATGTGTATGATGCCAAATAACGGTGTGTATAATTCAAGAAAAATTGGCCCTCTAGTTCTTTGGAGGGGAAATGATTTAATAGGGAAAAATCCAGAGTTGCATGGTGATCGAGACTTCATATCTGCTGTTTGATTTGTTCAGGAATTGCCTAATTTGAGATATTGATGTAGACTAATATATATTGGCCTAGGACTCAACAGGCCAAAAATGGTATCTAGAGACTACAGAGCATTTAGGGTGGTAAAAATTGCGAATACTTGGGCCAATCTTGATAGAATAATGACTTCTTTTTTACTCCATTTCCTCGTGATTATTTCATTTTATTTTTGTGTAAGGGTCACCTGGAAAGAAACTGAATGTTTTAAGTTTGATTAAAAACCATTATATGCTTTAAATTTTAAGGATTAATAATGTTTATTTTGATTGATGATAGAAAAAGTTACGTTTGTGAAAACAAATTGGATTTTGATATGCAGGTATGAATTGTGAAAATTGTATTTATTTTTTGAAAATAATGTATCATTAAAACTGAGTAAACTTTATTAAATAATTCTATTAAAAAATCAACATTTAAATATAAGATATAAAATTTATTTTTGATTTTAATCAAACTAACAAATTTATAATTTTTAACTTATCAAGAGAATTATTTAATATTTAATATGTATGATAAGTGGTGGATCCACTCATTGTGGTGTGGGGGCAATTGTTCTCATAAAGTAATTTTTTTTACTTAAATATATTGAATAAATATTTTTTTTGCCCCCATTAAAAAATAGATCTTGTTTATACAAAATGATTTTCTTAATAAGATGAATGTAAATAGTTGTAAAAGATAAAAGAGAATAAAATAATATTGATTTTATCCATTTTATCCTTTTAAATTTTATTATTTTTAATTTTTATTGTCATTTTTAATAAAGCTTATATATTTTTTGTTTGAGAAACTATTAGACTATTTTTTGTTCCCACTGAAAAAATTTGGATCCACCATTGCATATGGTGATAATAATTTCAATAAAGATATTCATAGATAATTATAATTGTATCATATAGTGATTTATAAGATAATTACTAAGTAGAATTTATAATAGTATTTTTGATTTCAAAGTTAATTTCGATAATCATTAGATTTTCATAATAATTCTAATAGTAACCAAAGGTAGAGATTGGAATATTAAAGGTTTAAAAAAGAAATAAAGATTGAAAAAAAGTAAAGATTTAAAAAGATGCACTAAAATAAAGAAACATAAATTCATAAAAAGTGTAAATGAATATATGTATAATGATCTTTTGAACCAGTCATCAATTTTGATGTGCAATGTTATGGATGTGTTGAAGAGTTAAGTGATAATGATTCAATTCACCAATAAATGACACTTAGAGGTCTTATTTATAAATTTCTAATACTAACTATCAAATTTTATGATTTCGATACTATAGAAAAGTATTTCTAATTACATAAATCTAATGTTATTTGATGTCTTTGTACAACTTCTTTTATAATTATTTCATCTGATATTTAAAAATTCAAAATGACCTTACTTCTAGTGCTTTTGAACTGTCAAAAAACATCTATTGAAATGAATTCTTTTGATGACGGTGTTAGAAATTTAAAACAGAAACGATCTAATGATGCTCAACATAAACCATAACAGCAATTAGATCAATGCGGAATAAATAGAATTATAGGAATACCTCCCGCCATTGCAATATCTTTCACTGCTACAAGTCTTCTGTGTTTCTTGGTGCTTCCAAGCTCTCTCTTTTCTCACTTAGATGGTGTATGTGAATTATCAAAGCAAGCTTGGGGACCAGGAAATATGAGCACGTCCCTTTTATAATCTCCTCTCCATCAAAGGTGATTATTGACATGTTTAATTAGTGGGCAGTTTTCTGCAACGTTGCTAAGTTAGTGGACTGAAATCAATTGCCATCAATTGGCATCAATGTGAACCACAATCATTCCTCTTCCTTATTTTCAGCTTGTAACGGAAGAGGAATTTAACATTCTCCCACTTGGTTCACATGCTGCAACGTATGCTATAGTAAGAAACAAAATACATGAATAATGGTGACAAGTCCTCTTTAAATCGAGTATTATCATGCATGTATTACAATGCATTATGTTTCTCAAGCCCATATAACTTAATGAATAAATACAATATTTACTATTGGTCCAAACTTTATTAATATTTCTCAAAATAAACATGCGCATAAACTGAAATGAGAAAATATCATGAACTGAGTTTCAAAATAATATCGTTCTTACAACGAAAAATTACATGAGAGATCCAAGTCCCATTCTAATTACATGATCCTTAAATTTCAATGGTGGCATGCCCTTAGTTAAAGGATCAACGATCATCAATTCAGTGCTAATATGCTCAATAACCACTGCTTTATTTTTCACACGTTCTCTTATGGCCAAATACTTGATGTGTTTACTTCGACTACCACTTTTGTTATTCTTAGCCATAAAAACAGCAGCTGAATTATCACAATATATCTTCAATGGCCTAGAAATTGAATCCATAACTTTAAGCCCAGAAATGAAACTTCTCAACCATACACCATGTGAGGTAGCCTCAAAACAAGATATGAACTCAGCTTCCATAGTGGAAATAGCAGTCAAAGACTGCTTCACACTTCTCCAAGATACAGCTTCACCGGCTAGCATAAAGATATATCCTGAAGTCGACTTTCTTGAATCAATGCAGCCAACGTAGTCTGAATCAAAGTAGCCAATTACTTCCAAATTATCAGTTCGTTTAAACATAAGCATGTAGTCCTTCGTTCCTTCTTTGCAGCTTTTCAGTGGCTTAAACCTGGATTACTCTGATATCTTCCTAACATCCCAACAACAAATGCAATGTCAGGTCTTGTGCAAACCTGAGCATACATAAGGCTTCCAACAGCTGAAGCGTATGGAATGTTCTTCATTTGTTCCCGTTCAAGATTATTCTTCGGACACTGATCTAAGTCAAACCTGTCACCCTTTACAATAGGAGCTACACTCGGCGAACAATCTTTCATCCGAAATCTGTCTAAAACTTTGTTAATATAGGTCTCTTGAGACAATCCAAGAATACCTTGAAGTCTGTCTCTATATATCTTGATGCCAATAACAAAAGAGGCATCACCCATATCCTTCATATCAAAGTTTTTAGAGAGAAATTGTTTCACCTCATATAGCAAACGTTTATCATTGGCTGCAAGTAGAATATCATCCACATATAGAATAAGGAAACAAAACTTGCTCCCATTGACCTTTTGGTATATACATTGATCCACAATGTTTTCCTCAAAACCGAATGAAGTAATAACATCATGAAATTTCAAATACCATTGACGGGATGCTTGTTTCAATCCATATATAGATTTCTTAAGTTTGCACACCAAATTCTCACCATCACTAGAGGAAAAACCTTCTGGTTGTTTCATGTAAACCTCTTCCTCTAGTTCTCTATTAAGAAAAGTTGTCTTCACATCCATTTGTTGCAGCTCTAAATCAAATTGTGCAACTAATGCTAGAACAATACGAAGAAAATCTTTCTTAGATACAGGAGAAAATGTCTCCTTGTAGTCAATTCCCTCCTTTTGAGTAAATCCTTTGGCTACGAGTCTTGCTTTATATCTCTCAATGTTACCTGATGAGTCTTTCTTAGTTTTGAAGACCCATTTACAACTAATGGCCTTTGCACCATCAGGCAACTGAACAAGATCCCAGACTCCATTTGATGCCATAGAATTCATCTCATCTTTCATAGCATCATACCATAAGTTTGATTCCTTAGAACTCATGGCTTGTGAAAATGTTTTAGGATCATTCTCGGCTCCAATATTATAGTCAGATTCTTGTAGATACACAATATAATCACTAAGTATTACTGATTTCCTTATTCTAATAGATTTTCTTAATGTTGCATTATCACTATCTTGAGGAACTTGTTGATCAATAATTTTTTGTTCCTCATCAACAATTTGATCTATTGAACCTATATCAGCAACTGGGTGTGGATTCTCAATGATTGGTTGTACAACATTTGGATAAATTGTAGGGGTGTTGTTGACAACAACCAATCTGATACTTGATGTGGAAGGTTGAGTGTCTGAATGATTTTCCTTACAAACAAGATCTTTTATTTGATCACTCCCACTAATCAAGTCATTTTCAAGGAATTTAGCATTTCTTGATTCCACAATCCTAGTAGTGTGAGATGGACAATAAAATCTGTATCCCTTAGACCTTTCGGCATATCCAATGAAATGCCCACTAATGATCCTTGGGTCAAGTTTCTTTTCTTGTGGATTATAAATTCTAACTTCAGACGGACATCCCCAAACGCATACATGTCGCACACTTGGTTTCCAACCTTTAAATAACTCAAATGGCGTCTTTGGGACTGCCTTGGTTGGAACTCGGTTCAATATGTACGCAGCCGTCTTAAATGCTTCAGTCCACAAAGACTTAGGAAGCTTGGAGCTACTAAGCATACTCCGCACCATGTCCAATAAAGTTCGATTTCTTCTTTCTGCTACACCATTCTGATTTGGAGAACCAGGCATAGTGTATTGGGAAACTATCTCATGCTCTTCAAGAAAACTTGCAAATGGACCAGGAGCTTGTCCATCTTCAGTGTATCTACCATAGTATTCCCCACCTCTATCTGATCTCATAATCTTAATTTACTTATTGCATTGCTTCTCTACTTCAGATTTAAATACCTTAAAGGCATCTAACGCTTCATGCTTATTATGAAGCATGTAGAGATACATGTACCGTGAGTAATCATCTATAAAGGTGATGAAATATTTTTGATCATATGCATCCATGTCTGGACAACAAATATCTATATGTATGATCTCTAACAGTTCGGTACTCCTCTTAGCACCTTTCTTTGACTTGTTTGTCTGCTTTCCCTTAATGCAGCTCACACAAGTTTCAAAATCGGTAAAATCCAAAGTACCAAGTACTCCATCATCTACCAATCTCTTAATTCTCTGAATGGAGATATGTCCTAATCTCCGGTGCCATAACATAGAGAAATCTTCATTCATAACACATCGTTTCATGCCAATATTAACATGCATAGCATCATAAGTAGTATCATTTTGTAAATCAACATAAAAAAGACCGTCAAGTAATGTACCATTCCCAATCAGATTAGATTTATAGAATAAACTGACAGATGTCTCAAAAAAAAGAAAAGGAATAACCAAAAGGGACGAGTCTTGAAACTGAAATCAAGTTCTTGGAAAAACTAGGAACATAAAAAGTCTTTTCTAATTTCAAAATAAAACCACTGCTTAAAACTAAATTGCAGGTCCCAAGAGCCTCCACAGGTGAACTCATCTTGTTTCCTGAATAGATGCTTAGTTCACTTCCCACTAGCTTCCTTATGTTTTGCATACCCTGCAAGGTATTAGAAACATGGATTGTAGAACCAGAGTCAATCCACCATGTGTTATGATTAACATTAATCACATTAGATTCATAACAAACAAGAGAGGTTGGCATACCTTTCTTCTCAAGCCATTGTTGGAATTTAGGACATTCTTTCTTCATGTGTCCCTTCTTCTTACAAAAGAAACACTTTGATTCTTCCTTCTTGATTCCATCCTTGGGTGGTATTTTGCCTTTCCACCTTTTCTTGGCTTGTTTATGTCCATTCATATCAATTGTCATCAAGGAACTTTCTCCCTTTTCCATTTGCAATCTCCCTTCTTCTTGGACACACATGGTCAACAGTTCATTAATGGACCATTTATCTTTATGTGTGTTATAAGATATTTTGAAAGAACCATATTGCATTGGGAGGGTGTTCAAGATATAATGCACTAGAAAGGATTCTGATATGTCTACCTCAAGAGTTTTCAATTGAGCCGCTATATCTCTTATTTCCATTATGTGCTCACGCACACCTTTCACAGTATTGAGCCTCATGGTTGAGAATCTCATGATAAGGGTGCTCGCCAATGCCTTTTTCGATGATTCAAATTATTCATCGATGGCTTTCATAAGTATTTTGACATTAGAATGTTGTTCAACTGAACCCCAAATGCCACCAGATAATTTTGTCTTAATAAACATGACACATAAGCGATTGGATCGCTCCCATTTTTTTATAAAGGTCAACATCATATGGTTCACTATTTTCAGTGATTGGCGGTGGTTCATCCTTACTTATAGCATAATCTATATCCATCCAACCTAAATGAAGAAGAATCCTCTCCTTCCAAACCTTGTAGTTATTACCACTTAATTCAGGAACATCAGTAAAATTAACAGGCTGTATGACTGCAAAATATTAGAAATACATGCTTATAATTAAATTTTGAGACCAAAAAAAAAATTGTACCATGTTCTACCAATGTAAATCACGTTTAAAAATATTATGAATCTACTAACATAAAATTTACCTGTGGGCTAAAATTTTAATTCAATTAGATTCATACATAACTTTATGATAAAACTATCAAATTATATTTCCTAATCCCTGTGGGTAAATTAAGAATATAGTTTGATATTTTATCCTAATTGATTATACAAAACATAATAAAAATTCATGTGGGATAAAACTCATTATGTTACATATAATCAATTACAATTTAATGTCATATGCTTTATGTGATCTAGAAGCTCTTAATATATAATTTAAATAATTAAAAAAGTTGTGGCTATTTCATAATTAATTAAATCATATAGACCACTAGACATTAAATAATTTCCAGAGTCATATTATTGCAATAAACCATGGGCAACAATATTAAACAATTAAGTATATTATTCATCTTTAATATTGTATGTACAGTAGAAAGCATACAATGTCAGAATAACAAAATAATTGCAGAAATACACAACAAGAATTTCATACTAGCTTAGTTGGTAAATACATGCTGAAGTATAAAGGTGACCTGGGTTCAATTCATGCTTTGTGCAATTTGTCTTATTTTTGCCTCAGAAAATATATCAATTAAACCAAATGCATGTACACTAATATAATAAATGGGCGCAGGCTTTGAACAGATAAATGGCTTGGGTTGTCTTCAATCTCCAGATGAGTCAACACAGTCCGACAGTATCTCTTATTTTTGCACCAAAAAAAATTGTTTTAAAACACATAAGTTCATGAAATCTTATTTCTTTATGAATTCCAAACTTAATATTCAGCAAAAGGGTCTTAATAATAATCTTGAAATAAAATAAAACAGAAATTTTTTTTAAGAAAGTGACCATAATGAAACACAAGGCAGAGGCAACTAAAGCTCTGATACCAAATACCAAATGTTAGAAATTTAAAACAGAAACGATCTAATCATGCTCAACATAAACCATAACAGCAATTAGATCAATGCGGAATAAATAGAATTATAGGAATACCTCCCGCCATTGCAATATCTTTCACTGCTACAAGTCTTCTGTGTTTCTTGGTGCTTCCAAGCTCTCTCTTTTCTCACTTAGATGGTGTATGTGAATTATCAAAGCAAGCTTGGGGACCAGGAAACATGAGCACGTCCCTTTTATAATCTCCTCTCCATCAAAGGTGATTATTGACTTGTTTAATTAGTGGGCAGTTTTCTGAAAGATTGCTAAGTTAGTGGACTGAAATCAATTGCCATCAATTGGCATCAATGTGAACCACAATCATTCCTCTTCTTTATTTTTAACGGAAGAGGAATTTAACAGACGGAACTAATTTCTCAAATTTTGTGCTTAATACTGATTATTTTTCAATGCATTCTTCTTTGTCCTCCAAGACAAATTTATCAAAATTATAAAAAAAAAATATAATTTAGACAAATTTAACAATAACAGAGCTATCAGTATGTTAATAATTTTATGATATTACTAATCTTGTCCTTTAGTTTATGATATCATTTTGTAAAATTCCCAAAGGCACACATTTATAGGAGGGATGGGGGAGGAAGGGAATCGATACATACATTTTTGGGTTGACACATTTACACTGTGTGTCTACGTCAACCTCATGATTGCAATGGTATTATAATCTATTGCTGAGTTCCAACAGCCCGCTGTAGGAGATGCTTATAGATTTGTTTTATATAGAATGTGTCTAAAAAAAAATGTAATGGGGATTTTGAATTTCATTTGCTATATCTTGTACACTATAATTAGTTTTTTTTTTTTTAAAGGATACACTATTATTAGTTAGAATAAATAAATATAGGAATTCTTCTTCGCTTCTTCATAAAGGATCAGTCAAATAAAATATACAAAAGAAGTGGGCATGTAGTTTTATACAAGTTTCAGATTTCTGCCTGGTACCTTTTCACATATGTATGTTACGTGAATTTTATGAATATGTAGGAATTTGATGTTCGTACTTATTTTTGTTAGTACCGTGTAAACTCTAAACTCTAATTAAATTGTTTCTCCGCTACTAATTTTGTTAGTCCATACATACTTCATACTATTCTTTGCTGTATTTCAGTTACTGTTATGAATGAAATGAGGTAATTCCATTTCTGTCAAAAAAAATAAAAGGTTTCTTTTTTATATAGAAAATGGTCTATCTAGTGTTTTTAGTACGGCTTCTGATTCCTTAGCGGAGTAACATTCGATTTCTCGTGTCACTATCTGGATTTTGGTTGATATGATTTAGAGTTGAAAGTTATTCCTTTATGCAAGAGTTGAATTAATGCAAGATATTTCCTGTATGTTGTTTGTTTGTGAGGAAATGTTGTTTATATAGTTGTATTACTTTTAAAATTATGCCTTCCTATTTTATAAATATTTTTGAAATTATGTGATATTGAATTCGAACGTCATATTTCAACCAAAGAACTGTGCTATTTATGTTTTGCCGGACAATATATTAAATTTCTCTAAAGTTTAGGGGGTATAGTGCACAAAATTTAATCCAATATTATAATATGTAATGTAGTTCTTGAATTTCAGGTGTTACACTTGAGAAGAATTAAAGCTAAAATCAAATGCCACATTTGTTTTGGAAACATATGTATGCAGCTTGATGTATTGCCAATAAAGTTAAATCGGGTGCAAAATTGTCTACTAATTAATGTGCCCCAGTATTCTCTAGCCATCTTAATAACTGAATTAATACTTTATGTAATATATATGATGTTCATAACAGATGTAATACTCCACCCAATTAGTAGACTTCTTGTACTTTCATGTTTTTATTTCCTATATGACTCATGATTTTCTAAATTTTTCTGAATGCTCACAAACTATGGCATAATAACCCACCAATTTGTTTATTTTTCATATAATCATATTTCTAATACTGTTGAGACTTGAGAGACCGATAATGATTAAAATACGTGTTTGATGATTTACGAAAGATTTCCAATTTTCATGATTATGTTTGACTTAATCTACTGCATTAGTTTCACTTACTATATATATATATATAATATGATGGAAATTGAGTATTTAGTAACCACTTACCGTTGAAACTGTCTATGTAAGTTCCATGGAATTTGATAGAGTTATAGTGGTTTCTAAATTTCACTTTCCATGATTATACATAGTCAAATTGATCAATTCTCGTAATGCAATCTCATTTAGGCAATATGAGATTGTTGATATTATCTGTCTACCCATTTGCTGTTAGGAAAATTTTATTCCTAGGTATGTTGATGTGCGTCTAGCATATGGAGTTTTTCTAAGCTTTTTAGAGCAAGAATTGAGCATTAAGCATGGATAATGGCCTTTTTGTGTTGTGATTTGAGCTAATATGATAAATTTCCAGGAAAAGCAATCTCAAGTGCCAAGACTAAGCAAAAACCAGAAGAAAAGAGACAAGTCTGAAGAAGTCATGGCGCCATCAGCGCCAGGTATGGCGCCAAGAGCGCCATAGCTACTGGAATCTGGCGCCAAAGGCGCCAGTCTCGCGCCTCAAGCGCCATGCTTTCTGCAAGTTGGCGCCAAGAGCGCCAAACCAGCGCCATGGGCGCCAGAGGTTCTGCAATTTGGCGCCAGGAGCGCCACTATCAGCGCCAAAGGCGCCACACTTCCTGGAACCTGGCGCTTGGAGCGCCAGGTTAGCGCCAAGGGCGCCAATCTCTCTGTAAGCCAGCGCCAGGAGCGCCACAATCCACGCCTGGAGCGCCACACCTTCTGTAAGTTGGCGCCATGAGCGCCATTCCCGCGCCAAGAGCGCCACAGATCGACAGGAGCAACATTTTAAGGGCAAAACAGAGACTTCACAAGACACATTATAAAAGGTCAATCTTCAGCATTGAATGCATGGTTCTTGGAGGGAAAACAGCACTAAAGAGAGCTTGAGAAGCTTGGGTTCCTTAGCTAGGGTTTGGGAAGTTGAAGGCACAAGTGGAGTTGCATCTCCATCTTCTTCTTCCTTGCTTCAGTGGGGGTATGCCTCTTTTTGTGTCTCAGCCACCCATTATGAGGTTTGGCTGAGCATTCAATGTAGTTAGGGCTAAAGCACTAAATGTAAATCTCCTTGGGATGTATTGAATGCTATTGTTCATTTATTACAAGCTATTTTATTGCACTTTGTACTTCTCCTTCCTCTTTTGCCTAGACTTAGCTAACCTAGGTAAAAACTTAGAGCCTAAGTTCACAATAGACATATTGGGGCTTTGGTTTCAGACTTAAGTGTAGTAACTTGCTAACATCACCTAGACATAGGGATGGGTGCTTGCAACTTAACTTATTTATGCGTTGCTTAATGCTTAACTTGCTTAAGATCACTAAGAGATTAGGGTTGGATGGTGGGTTAAAGAACTAAGTGGAAGAGACATCAAAGCTTAGTCAATATAAGAAGAACGCATCAGTTGAATAGCTTGGATAATAGAATATAGTAGCCAATAGCATTCCATAGAGAGGCACATTAAGTGTGGATTGCCCTAGCTACATTTCCATATACACTGTTATTCTATAATTTCTTTCCGATATTAATTTATGCTTGCATTTAGTTCTAATCTCATTTAATCAATTCACACAACAACAACTACAACATTATTCTTCTTTATTTTGATATCCACCTTATCGATTAAAGTTATAGTTTATTTGGTCAAACAATCCTCGTTGGGAACGACAAATCCCTTACTTTTTCATTATATTACTTGTACGATCGGTACACTTGCCGAACACGCAACATATGTGCCTACGTTGATCAATACATTAAAAAGAAAGAAATCAGGCTCCTTTTATACAATGACAAATATTTGGTATGTGTTAGTTTTTTCGTTTGCCCTACAGCTTCCCGTCGTAGCTTCTCAGTTTCAGCATCTTAAAATGTGTGCAAAGATCAAACTAAATGCACCCTTGATTGTTAACTCTGCAGAACAAAACCTCTATCTCCAATATAAAACCACAATATATGGACCAAGGATTGTGTATCAGTTTGCTTCTATTCTTACTGAGCATGACATTAGGATTTATCCTAGGAGAACAATTTATCCCAGGAGAGCAATTTATCACCACAGGTGAATTATGATTGCTTAAAGAATCCTCCTGCAAGATATTTCGTATTCTAGACGTATGCTGAAAGTTAAATTTCCTAGAACTCTTGAATGGGCTTAATTATGTTTTTGGTCTATGTAACACTGTTGTATTTTTAGTCCCTGTAAATTTATTTTTTTAATTTTAGTTCCTGTTTGCATTTTTTCAATTTTAGTCCCTTTGAGATTCTAGTTTTTTCAAATGTCCTCACTCGAGTTTAGATACATGACATGTGGATTTATATCTTTATTTGGTTGTTAGAATAAGAATGCTTTGTATGTTATTTATGTATCTGATGTACAAATGCCAAGATACATGACATATATTAACCAAAGAGATTTGCTCGCTATATGTGTTTCTCTGTGCAATATTCTATTATATGTTAATAGTTAATAGTTAATAGCACAAAAAGAGCTAATATTTTTAGATGCTTACTCTAACTAGATTTAGGAAAGCTTCCACGTGACATCCCCAAGTTAGTCTTCTGCTTCAACTGTCTTATCGAAAGTTAAGAAGAAGAAGGAGGAGGAGGAGGAGGAGGAGGAGGAGGAGGAGGAGGAGAAATCTTGGAGGCCAAGGAAAAGCGAGAGACAGAGAAAGAGATGTAAAAAACGTTATTTTTATAACACAACTTGTGCATGATTAAATGTTCTCAATGTCAACTTGTGCAGATATTTGTGGGGTGGTGCAAATTGGAGTAGAGTGCAATCAAATAATGTTGCAATGCACAGTGTAGAACATCCAACTCTTACCACAATTATTCAAAAACTTGGCTCCTTTTGATAGAAAGTAAGATGCAATGTCCTAATCAACAAGTATGCAACAAAGAGTACTAAAAAAGTGAAATTCAAGATTAAATACCAATAAATTCTAAATATTTGTAAAATGGACTGGAATTTTTTAATGGACTATTCATTTATTTGAATTCTGATATTATTTTTTGTTGACAATTGCTATTTAAACCACCCTTTTACTAAAGCAGCAATATTTTGTGTTTTTGTAAATTTCCAAAAATATCTTTCTTTTTTAGGAAATTAGTTTCTGGAACCGTTGAAATTCCAACACTTTCAGGATTTAATTTCCAGGATGTGTTAAATTTTTTTTACCAGGAATCTAAATTCTGGAAGCCAATTTCAACATGCTGAGGTGCATTTGTCAGTTGTAGATTTTCAGCACTACTGATGAACAGGAAGTTCTTAACATCTGAACTTTTAGCCCAATCAGTCACCGTCCTACAACTACAAGTGAGGATTGATATTTTACGTTGTCTGTCTTAGATATTGCATGTGCTTATGTCTAAGTTTCTGTTTCTTTAGAAGAATTCAAATTAAGAATTGCACTATGCTAGCTAGCATTGAACTAAAAGAAAATGTATGTGTTGCTTGCCACTGGCCACTGGTGCTCAGTATATATGTGAGTTAACAGGAAGGCATGCTCTATGTTGATTTCTGAACTATATTTCTTTGAAACTGATCGATGTCTGAACCAGTCTATGTAAAATAGAAAAGACTTTTATCAAACGCAATAAATTAAAAATTGTCAAGTCTTCACTTGTTAGTAGGGAGGAATAAACGTAACATCATAGACTTGTACTAGTCTTGGTGAAATAGTCTTCAATTCACTTAGTCTTCATGATAGCAACATATAAAATTTGTCAAGTCTTCACTTGGTAGGGACGTATTAAATTTTCCAAGTCTTCACTAAAATGGACAAGTGTCAACTTTTGTCAATATAAATAAAATATAATTTGTCAAGACTGGGAAAGAACGTAGAAATGGGCATGCACCGGGTCTCTGTTTACATTAAATAAGTTTGAATTTAGGTGATTTTGATTTTATAGGAATTAATTTTTAATAAAAATAAATTAATTTACCCTTGATAATTTTTATTTTATATGTATACAATAAAAAATTAATATGAAATCATAAATTTCAGTTTGGTTAAAGGCATTTTTAGAATATTAATTTTTTGTGTGAATTCTTGTTTAGAGCATGGCAATATGAGTTAGTATATTTTTTAGTTTTTTTTAAGAGAATAGTATAATTTTTAGTTGAGTGACTTATTTATCAATAAATGCCTTCACATTTTAGATTCATAACTTCCTTATTTATACTTGATTTTAAGTCATTAAAGTTCACTAAAAAAAAAATCATTAAAGTGGAACTTATTCTCCAACGCTCCTTTTGACATTTATCACTTGCCTTCAATCTCTAACTTTGATAAACTAGCAGCTTTATCATTTGGTTTTCAAGAACACTTTTGGATTGAGGATGTACCTTATCAAGTGTTATCTTATATTCAGTCTGATGTACATAATCTCTTCTGTTGGCTCATTGCCTTAATAAAATTGCATCTGACTTAAAAAAAAAAATACTTTGAACTTGTACTTGCTTGGGTTTTAGAGGTGGCATGTGTTTACGTTAATTTATAAGAAACAAATAAAATAGAATATTTATGTAAGAGAATAATGAGTTTGAAGTGTCAAACTATTTTGGGACATATAGGTTTAGGTAGGTTTCTTGAGCTTAAATCCTCCAATATATCCACTTTTTCACACTCTTTGATTATAATTCACACAAATCATAATACGCTGTTAGAGCCATGTTCAAAGAAAGACCTAAACTACAAAATAAATAAATAAAAAACTATAAAAAAAATTAATTAAAGGGCTCAACAAGAAAAGAGGGACAAACCTTAAAAAAAAGGACAAAGTGATCAAGAAATGAAGACAAAAATGTTCATCTTTCCCAGGTTTGAGAGAGATTTATCCCTGAAGAGAAATTTATTGCCACAGGTGAATTAGGATTGCTTAAACAATCTTCCTGCTATATATCTGCTATTCTAGACAGTATGCTGAAGGCTAAATTTCTTAGAACTAAGGAATATGCTTCCTACAGAAACAGAAAGAAACCACATTACCATTGAATGTGTGCCAAAAATCTCAACTTTAATAATGACAAACTTTTGGCCCTCAACAAATTGGATACTTTTCCTTTACTTTTCTATGAACCTTTTTTTTTTTTCCTTTTGGTTTGAAACTGAATATAACATGGACTTTTCAGTCTTTTGAGGTAGGCAGGAATTAAATGAGGCAGATAAAACCAAAATCAAAAGGATTTAGTGTGTATTCTCGAGGTAGAATAATTAGTGAAATGCATTACAATAAATCTAACCTTGCCATATTGAACTTTGGTAACATCCAGAAATGTTTGAGTATCTGATTTTAAGAAGCTGTAAAAGTGTTTCTGCTCGGTCCAATAATAAATGACCATGAGGATCGAACTGGGGATTTGCCACAAACTTGTTCTGCAATTCTCTCTTTCCATGAGAATATAGCAGCTTCCAGTCTATTAACAGTCTCAAGGACAATATGTTTAGCTTTCAAGTTGAGAGATTAATTTAAGCACGTCTTCTCCAGAGCTTGATTCTTGTGTCGTTCCAGACTATAACATTGAAACAGATTTACTGATTTAGTAATAAAGCAATGAAGATCACAATTTAGTTTAAAGTGTACCCTTTGATTATGATTACTGTAAAGTTCTTAATCTAGAATAAAAAGTTTGTCATGGTCAGGTTATAAAAAGATGCAATTTTCTTGTTCAAGAACTTAAGCTTATATTAAGTGTCAACGATTAAAGGCCTTAACTACATTAAAGTTGAGCAAGATTAAATGTACATAGTTTCAATTCAATTATTATTCAAGTAATCAAGTGTACCCTTCACAAGTCCATCTTGAATACCCGACGTACCACTATACATTGGTAAAGAAGCCTCTTTCTTGTAGTATACGAAAGACAACTTTTTTGTACTTAGGGTGATGGAAGCCACCTCGCTATGCTTTGCATTCTGTTCCTTCCAATTCTGCGTGGCTTCCTCCCTCTGCATATCAAAACTTCGTATTCATCATCAAATCTAGTGCCTCCTGTCAGCCAAAACTGATGATGTAGCCTTGTAAGTCAGTTACAACTTGAAACAAAGTTCCAAATATTGATGAAAATAAAGAGATCACAATGACATGCAATAGAGTGTTAATCGAAGATTAAATATCATGTGAGGAATGACACTAACTTCAGAGCATACGAGGACATTGAGCCTTGATCATAGATTTAATGTTGCCTCTGATTGACTGCACTACACTATCTGCATGGAGAAGAAACAATAGAAGCAGCAAACAGCCAGACTCTTACTCCAACTGTTAAAAGGTGCTTAGTTCACTTTGTACAATTGGACTTGCTTGTTCAGTGAAATCACCAAAAGAAAGAATGAATATGGTGGATGTCACTAGAGAACTAAGCAAAATCAGAAAAGCCTTTCTTCCTGGTAAGATAAATGGAAATGACTTAATAATCAGCATATTGCTATAGAACAAATGTAGATGTGTCACATAGTTTCTTTTTCCTAATAGCTGAACTGCTGAAGTAATCCAAAACCATCTAAATGACTAATTTGTTCAAGCAACTTTCACAAAATAGTGGGTGCAAGGGAATGGCTTGACTGGCTCTCCATTTATTCAAAGTTCACTTAATGCTTCCTGTAAGCGTCTTCTAGTTGCTGCTAAAGACTGTATTTGTTACTGGTAATGTCTAACTAGCTTCCAACATGAGGCGAAAGGCATATGAAAATTATACAATTAGGTTTTCTAGGAAAGAATTTATTATGGTTGAACATGTATATATTTTTCTTCATCCTCAGGTGTGATTGAGTGGCTTTAACCACGTGCAACCAGTCCAGACTTTTTACATGCACAAACTTTTTTCCTTTACAGGGTAACATTCTGGTTGCTTTTCGTTATATTTCGCCCTTGTAATTCTCAAATTATCATATGCATCATATACGCCACAAAATATACATTAATGTTGATGGATTCAGGATTTATATTTATTTTAAAGTAAATACACCTTTAATCTTCTCTGTTCCCACTTCCTCTCATGTCAAAGTTTGGAACTGATACCAACCGGTGATAAGATTTGTAATATGCTTCAAGCCCATTTTCTCTGACATATATAACTACAAAAAAATAAAAACTGATCTAGCCGTGGTAAAATAGACTATACTATTATTAAAGGCAACACATGAAAAATTGTCAAAACTTCATTTGGTAGGGGCTTATATAAAGCTGGGCATGTAAAGAGTCATACTAGTAGTCATGGAAAAATAGACAGGTACCAAATTTTTCAATAGCATTAAATTAAAACACCAACTCCACTTGGTAGGAACGTATAAAGCTGGGTTGATAGTAAAATAGACAAATACCCCGGCAAAATAGACAGGTACCAACATTTTTAATAGCATTAAATTGAAGTACCAACTTCACTTGGTAGCGGAAGGAACAAAATGCGCTTGTTCTATGATCATATCCAATCTAGCAGCCTCCAATTCCTCATCAAAATGAAGAATTCTTCTCTCATGTTACTTGCATTTTGGTCTGTATTTGTCCACCTGTTTTCTCTTTTCATGTTAAACTCACTATGCTTTATCCCAAACATGACTGCGTTTGCCTCAAGAAATGAGATTGATCATTTGGCACTGCTCAAATTCAGGGAATCCATATCCACTGACCCATATGGAATCTTCCTATCTTGGAATACTTCTAATCACTTTTGTAATTGGCCTGGAATCACATGCAATCCCAAGCTTCAAAGAGTTACACAGTTAAACTTGAAAGGATACAAGTTGGAGGGATCCATATCTCCCCACGTAGGAAATCTCTCTTATATGATAAAGTTAAACCTAGCAACCAACAGCTTTCACGGGAAAATCCCACAAGAACTGGGACGGTTGTCACATCTGCAGCAACTCTGTCGCAAATAACTTATTGGCAGGGGAAATTCCTACAAACTTGACAGGTTGTACTGATCTCAAAATCTTATACTTAAATAGGAACAATCTGATTGGCAAAATACCAATCCAAATTGGCTCACTTCAGAAGCTTGAACAATTGAGCGTTTCTGTTAATAAGTTAACTGGAGGAATCCCTTCATTCACAGGTAATCTTTCATCCCTAACTAGTCTCGATATCGGTAATAACAACTTAGAGGGAGATATTCCACAAGAAATATGCCTTCTCAAAAGCTTGACATTTTTAGCATTGGGTGTAAACAACCTGACTGGAACATTACCTCCTTGTCTATATAATATATCATCTCTTACTATTATCTCAGCCACAGAAAATCAATTAAATGGTTCTCTTCCACCCAACATGTTCCACACCCTCCCCAATCTCCAAGAACTTTATATTGGTGACAATAAAATCTCTGGTCCGATCCCACCTTCCATCACAAATGCATCAATATTCTTTTTAGCACTTGAGGCCAGTAGGAACAATCTTACGGGACAAATTCCAAGCCTGGGGAAGCTACAATATCTTGATATCCTATCTCTGTCATGGAACAATCTAGGTGACAATTCAACTAATGATTTGGATTTTCTAAAATCATTGACAAACTGCAGTAAGTTGAAAGTGATATCTATATCCTACAACAATTTTGGAGGTCATTTGCCAAATTCTTTGGGTAATTTATCCACACAACTTAGTCAACTATATCTCGGAGGTAATCAGATATCGGGAGAAATTCCTGTGGCAATAGGAAATCTAATTGGTTTGACTCTTTTGACGATGGAAATTAACAGCATTAGTGGGAGTATCCCAACAAGTTTTGGGAAGTTTCAGAAAATGCAAAAGATAAATTTGGCTAGAAATAAGTTGTCAGGAGAGATTAGAGCCTACATAGGCAACCTTAGTCAATTGTTTCATTTGGAATTAGAAGAAAATGTGTTAGAAGGGAATATTCCTCCAAGGTTAGGAAACTGCCAGAAGTTACAATACTTAGACCTTTCTCATAACAACCTTACAGGAACCATACCCTTAGAGGTTTTTATGCTTTCCTCTCTAACAAGATTGTTGAATTTGTCACAAAACTCATTAAGTGGTAGTATACCAGACAAAGTGGGCAACTTAAAAAATCTTGATTTACTAGATATGTCTGAGAACCGTCTATCTAGTGAAATTCCTGGAACCATCGGAGAATGCATAATGTTGGAGTACCTCTATCTGCAAGGGAATTCTTTGCAAGGAATCATACCATCCTCTTTGGCCTCACTCAAAGGGCTTCAACGTTTAGACCTCTCACGAAACAACTTGTCTGGATCAATTCCTAATGTTTTGCAGAAAGTTTCAACCTTACAATATTTCAACGTATCTTTTAACAAGTTGGATGGTGAGGTGCCAACTGAAGGTTTCTTTCGAAATGCAAGTGGGCTAGTGCTGAATGGAAATAGTAAGCTTTGTGGAGGAATTTCAAAACTACATCTACCGCCATGCCCTGTCAAAGGTAAGAAACTTGCAAAGCACCAAAAGTTCAGGTTGATAGCAGCGATAGTCAGTGTGGTTGTTTTTCTTCTTATGTTATCCTTTATTCTAACTATCTACTGGATGAGAAAAAGAAGTAAGAATCCGTCTTTGGAATCACCAACAATTGACCACCAGTTGGCTCAAGTTTCATACCAAAGCCTACATAACGGCACTGATGGCTTCTCATCTACAAACTTGATAGGATCTGGAAATTTCAGCTCTGTCTACAAAGGAACTCTTGAGTTCAAAGACAAAGTTGTTGCCATAAAGGTCCTAGACCTTAAAAAAAAAGGAGCCCACAAGAGTTTCATTACTGAATGCAATGCACTTAAAAATATTAAACATCGAAATCTGGTTCAAATTTTAACATGTTGTTCCAGCTCAGATTACGAAGGTCAAGAATTTAAAGCTCTAATTTTTGAGTACATGAGAAATGGAAGCTTAGAGCAATGGCTGCATCCTAGCACACTAAATGCAGAACAACCCAGAACATTGAATCTTGATCAAAGATTAAATATCATGATTGATATTGCTTCTGCAATACATTATCTTCATCATGGATGTGAGCAATCAATCGTTCATTGTGATTTAAAGCCAAGCAATGTCCTTCTTGATGATGACATGATTGCTCATGTGAGTGATTTTGGCATTGCAAGACTTCTCTCAACTATCAATGAGACCACTTCTAAGCAAACAAGTACAATTGGAATAAAAGGGACTCTTGGCTATGCTCCTCCAGGTATATTCTTGTTTTTTGAATCATTAGTGTTTCTTTGAATTCTCATTTTTCTGTGTATCACTATTGATAGTTTTTTGTATTTATTTTAGAGTATGGAATGACTTCTGAGGTGTCAACTTATGGGGACGTATACAGCTTTGGGATACTTATGTTGGAAATGCTTACTGGAAGAATACCAACAGATGAAATCTTTAAAGATGGTCAAAATCTTCGTAACTTTGTTGCAATTTCATTTCCTGATAATATTTCTCAGATTTTGGATCCACGACTTATTCCAAGTGATGCAGCAACAACATTGAAAGAAAACCATCATAATCTAAATCCAAGTGTTGATATGTGTTTAGTTTCACTTTTTAGAATTGGACTTGCTTGTTCTATGGAATCACCGAAAGAACGAATGAAAATGAATGATGTCACCATGGAACTTAATAGAATCAGGGAGGCCCTTTGTACCTGTTGGTGAGTTAAATGAGGATCTACTTTAATTCTCCACATATAATTATAGGACACATAATGGTTATTGTTCTAATTAAAAAATAGTTTTTTCAAAAAAAGTGTTCCATATGTATAATTTATTTATTTTTCTTCATTTTTTTATGAATTATTTCACAGGTAGATGAAGTACCTTGTCACTAGTTTCGGCTATTACCTGATTTTGTTTATGCAGATATAATTTGTTTTTTTTTTTTTTTTATCATTTTGGTATTTTTTTTTTCAAAATTCCAAAACTACAAATGTAATGGAATTCTTGAATTTCAGGTCAACATTGGAGAAGTATTAAAGCTGGAATCAAATGCCGCAGTGATTTTGGATACAAGTGTATGTACTATGTAGTATGATGTCTTCTCAATAAAGTTGGGTGCAAAATTATATACTAATTTGTCTGAGTTTTCTAGCCATCTAAATAAATCAATCCATCCTTTGTGTAACATATTTTTTTTTTTTGTGATCATTGTTTGTATAACATATATTGTGTATTTAATAGATGTGGAATACATATCATATTACTTTTTTAAGTTAAATTATAATTCTCCATATATGATTATATAATCTAGATTTAATAATTTCATTATCATATAGAATATTTTTTCTAATAAGATATGCCCTAATGTAGACTTTTTATACTTCCGTATTTTTATTTCATATACGACTTGTGATTTGTACTTCCGTATCTTGCATTATATTTCAATTTGTTTCATTTTCTTCTGGGTTCGGGCGTTCGGGGGAATCCACAACTCTAAAGTAAGTGCAGAAATAATTAGCTGGGAATTTTTTTTCTGTCTTAGTTTAGGAGGCATTAAATGTTAGATAAAAATTTAGAAAACCAAAACAGCAAACCTAAACAGTAATAACATTTCATATCAAATCATAAAAATGCTTAAAACATCTTTACTGGAAGAATTTATTTTAGATTTTTGAACTATCTTTTATAGGTCTCATAATATTATATAAGATGCAAGAATTCTTATCATTTTTTATTCTAATAATAAAACCTAATTTGGGATTCTTGAATTTTACTTGCATAAAAAAACCCAAAACCTCTCTTTCTCTCAAATGGCATTAAAAAGAATTTTTTTTTTTTTAAGAAAAGTTTAATTCTTGAAAGTATTTCTCCTAAAACTAACCTTCAACATGGAAAACTCTTAATTAAAATTAATAGTATATCTAATAGATAAGGGTTCTTAAGCTCAAAAATTCCTATTAAAAATACTTTTATAACAATCAATTAATACAAAAGAAAAAATGAATAATTTTCTTTTAGAAAAACTGGGCTCAAAGTGCACAATATGTTCACCTTAGAGAGAATGCACCTCTACACTAGTGGAAAAATATAATATGCTCCTCTTCTATGTCAACTCATCATATCGATCATGTACTACAAAGATCCCCAAATTAAAGAATATAAATACTCCCAAACACATTTAAATAGTAATAGAATTTTATAAAAGAGAGATATAGGCAAAAAATATATTCACTGTTTTGTTGTCCAAGGATATATATATATATAAGAAAAAAATATTTATATAATTTTGTTGTCAAAAAGAGATTCTCCTAATAGAAATCCCTGTCATCCAGAGGATAATACTTGCTCTATCCTTTCCAAAAGTATTCTTAGTTTCTATTCCTTTCAGTTGCTCACACTTATCTGATTCTAAACTACGTGAGACTGAAACTGACACCCTGAGATGATCGGGATGGTTTCAGTAACCAACTGCTTCAATGCAACATGACAAGAAATTCTCACCTTCCACTCCCCATAGAAACAACAGTCAAGGCCATGAGAAAATAGGAGTATAGAAATTATTTTCGAAGTAGTAACACGTAATATATGATCAAGGATTGTGTATAGTTAGTTATAAGCCAACCAAAATTTATGGTAAGGCAAACCTATCAGTTTGCTTCTTTTCTTACTAATCATGCCATTTTGTAATAACAATAACATTTACAAAAGTGGCCCAACATAAGCTACTATGGAGAATTTAGAGGAGACACACTTTTACAAGCCTCTCTACTAGTGCAACAGACGGTACTTTTGTTTGGTGTAGCTATTACAGAGGTAGATTTTATATCAATAGATGAAAGTTCTAAATCGGAAGTACTATTGCAGCTAGAATCACAATATTGTCCATCTGCCTTGTTGATCTTATCAAGTAAGGACTGCCTGATATGTGAACCGACCTCCCAAGTTTGAGAGAGATTAATCCCAGGAGAGCAATTTATCACCACAGGTGAATTAGGATTGCTTAAATAATCCTCCTGCAATATATCTCCTATTCTAGACAGTATGCTGAAGGCTAAATTTCCAAGAACTCTGGAATATGCTTCCAAAATGGAATGTCCAATATCCTACGGAAACCGAAAAAGAAAAACACATTAACACTGAATTTATGCCAGAAATCTCACAACTTGAATAATGAAAAACTTTTATGCCTCAACGAATTGGATTTTTCAGTTTTTTGGGGGTAGGCAGGAGGGTAAATATGATAAAACCTAAAACAAAGAGATTTATGAAACCTTACGGTGTGTTTGATACTTTGATTTCTATTTTTGAAACCTGTTTAATTTTCAAAAATACAATTAAATAAGGTTGTTCAAATAATTGGTGGAGGGTGGTACAAGGCACAGAAAAGAGTGTGGAATTGAGAGAGGTTGAACAAGACAAAAACAGAAGATGATGAGAAAACACCTCTAAGCTGTTTCTGTTTCCTTATTTTTAAAACATTTGTTTTCGAAACAATTTTCAAAACTTTTTATATTTTAGATAAGAAATTGAGCACTTGGTAGTATGAAATTGTTTTAAAAAACAGTTTTTAAAACCAAAAACTGAAAAGGGAGAGGTTGAATAAGATGAAAACAGAAGATAATTAAAAAACATCTCTAAGCTGCTCTTCTTTTTTTTTTTTTACATTTGTTTTGGAAACAATTTTCAAAACATAATAGATTTTAGACAAGAAATTCATTGCTGGATAGTATGCAACTGTTTTAAAAAACAGTTTATAAAACCAAAAACAGAAACGGGAATCAAACAGACTATTAGTGTGTCTTCTCCAGTCAGAATAATTAATGAAATGCATTACAATAAAACTCACCTCGCCATATTGAACTTTGGTAGCATCCAGAAATGTTTGAGGAAGGTTCGGATATCTGATTTTAATCAGCTGTAGTAGTGTTTCTGCACGGTCCAATAATAACTCCAGTTTATCAACCTCTGACATAGGATCCTTAACAAAAGGCGACCAGGAGGATCGAACAGGGGATTTGCCATTAACTTGTTCTGCAATTCTCTCTTTCCATGAGAATATAGCAGCTTCCAGTCTATTAACAGTCTCAAGGACAAGATGTTCAGATTTCAAGTTGAGATATTTAAGCATGTCTTCTCCAGAGCTTGATTCAGCCGTCAAAACCTTGTGCAATTCGTGTCCAAGGTTTGTCTTTCCAGACTGCAACATAGAGACATATATAGTAATGAAGAT
>PYAF01004288.1:349419-443961 GCA_007407185.1 Glycine tomentella | reverse complement strand
CTGCAATTCTCTCTTTCCATGAGAATATAGCAGCTTCCAGTCTATTAACAGTCTCAAGGACAAGATGTTCAGATTTCAAGTTGAGATATTTAAGCATGTCTTCTCCAGAGCTTGATTCAGCCGTCAAAACCTTGTGCAATTCGTGTCCAAGGTTTGTCTTTCCAGACTGCAACATAGAGACATATATAGTAATGAAGATCACAATTTAATTTATCAAAGTGTACCAATTGATTATGATTTCTATGATGTTCTTAAGCTGAGAATGAAAAGTTCCTCATGGTCAAGTTATCAAAAGATGCAATTTTCTTGTTCAGGAGTTATATTCAGTGTCAACAATTAATTTCCTCAACAAACTTAAAGTTGCTCAGGATAAAATGTACTAGTTTCAATTCAATTCAGAATGAAGTTACTCAACATTATAAGATTATCACCTTTGCAAGTGCATCTTTAATAATAGCTGGCACAGGCATTTCAAGCAACACACTTTCATTGATAGCTTTGGCAGCCTTGAATCCTTGGCGCACCAACCTACCGTGATAAAGCAGCCTCTTTCTTTCAGTATCAGAAAGACCACTTTTTGGTACTTGGGGTGATGGAAGCCACCATCTTTTGCTATGCTGTGCATCAGTGTCCCTCCCTTCTGCCCGGTTTCCTCCCTCTGCATACCAAAACTCCGTATTCATCATCGAATCTAGTGCCTCCTGTCAACCAAAAATGATGTAGTAGCCTAGTAAGTCAGTTCAAACAAAGTTCCAAATTTTGATGAGAAAAAAAGACCACAATGTGACATACAATAAGCATAGAGTCCAACTTCAGGAGTGCTGGAAGATTCATGTGAATGTCTGCACGAGCTTTTGGGGTCATTATCTGTTTGAAGAAGATGACTCTTATTTATTGCAATATGATGCTAAAAATAGTCCATCCTTTCATATCATAGCTCAAATGAAAAATACCTCAAAAATCCCACCATTGGAACTGCTTTGCTTAGCAGGAACTAGCTCGACCATATAGTTGGTAGGAGACAATAACCAGTCCATTTCTCTCTGCCATTTTCTCTTCCTTTCTTCAGATAGTGGTTCCAATTTCCACAGCTCACCAAAAACCGTCACTGCATATGATCATTAAGTACTTAGATTCCTTAAAAATAAAACCAGAAGAAAAAACAGAAATGAATAAGAAACAGTCATTTATTCTTGCAAGTGAAATTTTATGATTATATATAAGGTTTAGAAGAGTAACATAAAAGCATTACAAGTCATCCATTTTTTGTGATAAACTTCATCTCTGTCATGTAATTTTTAAAGGAACTAAAACCAGATAGTTGTAATTTGTAAAATGGAGTTGGAGCAGACCTGATAGATTTGTGATGGCATTTGACAGTGCCAAAGCTGTACTGAGGCCCCTAGTTCCTCCTGTAACATCTTCACCTAGCAAAAGCTTTGAAAAAATTTCCTTCATGGCTTCAATATCTGAATGTTGGATAGCATAAGGCTTCTCTTTGACACAAAAATGTTGAGTACTTTCTGAGAGTTCCCATTCTTCAAGTCCTTTATCATCCCTTTTCATTGTCAAACATTTTGAAGAGAATGATCCAAAAGCATCTTTGCTGGAGGAACAACTGGAGTCGTCGTCATCAAATGAATCAGTTATGCATTCGTCTCCTCTACTTGTTCTGCTCTCGTCTTCATAAGACTGATTATTCAGCATGCAACTCTCAAGGCCATTATATGTCATAATCCCTGAAACATTCCATTATTATACATTCATAAAACTATGATTTCAAAAGGTGTTATACTTAAATTTAACAATATTACAATTTACATGTGGAAAAAATGAAATCCCTCTGTCATTTTCAAAATAATGCAAGAATATATTCCCTCTGCCATTTGACAAATCAGCAATGCAGGCAAACATCCAAAAGTTAGCATATGAATAAACAGCAAGTTTACAATTAAAACCCAAATATAAATTGTCACTTTGGTACTGGTACATAACTTCAATTTAGTGATAATATTTGTTTTTCAGAATTCTTCCATATCTACACACATATACAAGCTACATCGGAAATAAAAATAAAAATTATTTGCTTTTGTTATTCTCAAGTTGTTCCACTCGGCACATCTAAAAATGTAATTCATAAATACTCAAAGACTCCAAATTTAAATAAATAAATAACTCTAATGGTTAAGAATTAATTGTATCACGGTGAATGAATAATTGAGATTCCACCGTATCTCTGTCACGGATATCGTTAACTTCCAAGTTTGTATAAAAAATTTATGCCTTCGCCACAAGGTTAAGTATCACTGCAACTGCAGATCCTCATAACAAATTAATGTGACCTATTGCAAGATTTGCTGACCAGAACATATGTTATTTTTGCCAAAAGTCATATTTGTTTATAACCCAATAATACTTAATATTTAAAGCACATGACAAGTTGAGTGCTGATAAACTTTTGATTTTTTTTAAGCATTATTATCCACTATATATTATTGTCTTAAGAGTCTTTAAAAATGCATGGTAGATCTCTCACCAACAAGGCGGTAACATTAAGAGAAGGGCATAGCCATCACTCAAATCTGTCCTGAACTCTATTAATATAATGGATAATGAAGCATACATTATCACAAGCAAGTCTCATCAGCGAACCTTTTTTTATATTATTTTTCATTTTGGCGTTTGGCAATACAACTTGAATTCAGAATAAGATGTTTCAGCTTGTTTTCTGAACAATAATAACGCATCAACCCATCAAGTCGAATTTAAATTCAGATTTCTGAAGAGTCTGTTCAATAGACTTGAATGAGAAGCAAACTTCACCCTTCAAGCATTTAACTCGAATCGAATTAAATCACTATTGAGTTATATCACACTATTGATCCACTCTCAGTAAAATATTTACCATAATAGTCAGATAGCTTTTTATATTTCATATTTATGATGATTTATGCTTATTTTTAACATGAAATCTCTTGTGATTACGTTCACTTTAATTTTTTCTCAAAAAATGTTCACAAAAAATTATTAAATTTATATATATTAAAGTCGGGTCCTATAATTTTTTAAGATTTATTATATTCCCGTGTCCATGTAGTATCATATCCATATCTTGTAGTATTATATGTATGTACTTGTAAACTAACCAAATAAATTGAGATCATAGAAAGGTGAAAAGAGCGTTCACCAAAATGAGCCAGGGTTTGCACGGCAAAGATTCGAACAGAACAGAAAATCTTCCGAGGCTACTGGCTATGACAGGATAGAACATCAGCGGTATCGAATTAAAGCCAAGGACAAAAATGCCTCAAAAGATATGTAAGAGAATCCCCACAAAAGAATCACATCTAAATCGTTGGAAAAATATTTTAAATTCTTTCTTTCTGAGGACCAAAGTAGGGCAATGAATATATGGTGCAATGTGCATCCCCACTCTGCACCCATTTACTTCAATTTGTCAGCACCTGTCTATCAACAAGAGTGGCACAGCTAGTAGTTAAATAGCATCACTCCCTGTGGCCCATGGTCAACAAACTTGTCGGTCAATGGTCAAAGATGTTCAGATTCAGATTTAATATTTGAGATTGAGAAAGATAACCACCACAATTTCTGTGATTTTATCACACTCCACACCCCAAAACTTCCCATTATTCATTCCTTTCTTCTAACACCGTCACAGTTGCTCAAAACCAAAACAACAAGACCCATGTCACATCTAAAATAATGGAACAGAGCAAATGGTTCAAATTGTGGGATTCCGCCATCTTGTTTAGTAAAAGGGGAAAATAAAAGGACAGAGAAAGCTCAACAATGTTAGTCTTATTTATCTCATAAATTGTACGAAAAGATTGGAATTTTTCAAAGCTCAATGTGCCAAGTTTGACTTAAATTTCAGCATTAACAATAAATAATCGATAACCAAAATTCAAGTGGAATAAGTGAAGACTACTGTTTATCGTTTAGCTTGTGGCATTTTCAAGAAGAACGTGGCAATAATTGATCAGCATAAAAAATTTGAAAATGTGGAAGTTCCTTTCGTTGGTTCACACACATGACCGCAACAACCAGAAAATAACCACCTACTCTGAAAATGGGTATTTCTGACCAGGGTTGAAATAAAGCATAAGTTATGATACCAAGTTTCCTTTCACAAAATTTATCAAATGGTAGTCATATTATCAACATGTGTATTTACCAATACTACAAATAATTACAAGTTTTTGTGTCAAATATTTATAACACCGGCATTTACTTAGATCCAATGGCAAACTATACTTATCGTAAATAATTTTTTTTTTTGTTAATATCATTTACACAATTTTTACAGTCTAATTTGTTAAGTTAATTTTACAGTTTTAATCATAAAAAATCTTAAAACTTACTCGGCCAAATCAATGATAAAAAAAAGCACATAAACAGAGTGAGAGTTTGACTAGTATGAACTTACTCTCTTGCTCATCATGATCGATGCTAAATTTCCTTTCCCTTGTGCAGCATGCTAGTCTTTTTCTCATCATCAACATCCCCTTCAAATTCTTGCCTCTTTACTCTGACTCCTTCACCAACAATGTCACCAAAACATTACTCTAAGCCATTTTCAACACTCACATTATGCCCACACCTGATAAAACTTCGAGATTAATGCATGCTGAGGACACCATGGTCCACCAATGTCACCCCTACCATTCCTAAGCATTTAATTTGACGTACCACCAAGTCACGCTTGAAATAACTTCCACTATAATATCTCGAAATTTTAGAAAGAAAAACTATACTATTCCATGAATTTACACAATTTGTTTTTATAAGAAGGAATGGAACTCACGCAAACCTGCTCAAGCAACTGAGTTATGAGTTAGATCTCTTAACGCACAATTTGTTTTACAACAAAAGAGATAAAACAGTAAACAGTAAAAGAAAATTTGAACATCTCTAAAAAAAATTGAAATAAAATAATCGATGTCATAAACGAGATATAAAAAAAAAATACTATTATAATAATATTGGAAGAAATTATATTAATAATATACCTCTTTTAATAAAAGCAAAAATCACATTTAGCAGCAATGGTATCTTGATCCGAATAGAACTAACTGGTTTGAATCCCGCAAAAGAGAGGATATTTTTTTTTATTTAATGTAAAAATGAAAATGAACTTTCTTATGTGATTCATCGGCTACTTGTATATATCCACCCCCTACTTTCTTACTCAAAGTATCATACATTAGGGGAATACGGGCCATGTTATACGGTACAAACATACGTATTATTATACATTATGAGATAAGAAATAAAGAATAGATGCATCGTTGAGCATAATTACTTAATTACAAAGTAATCAGAATTAATAATTAATTAATCATTAGGGGGAATAATACTAAAAAGAGCACTGGGGGTGGAGTGAAGTAAAAGGCGTTACTTATAGCAACTTTATTAAGAGATGGTAAAAAAAGTAAGAGAAGATGGTCTTCTGAAAAGTAAAAACAAGGGTCACGCGGATAATCAAAAGAAGGTTTCTTTTTACTAACGAAAGTGAGGATTGAGGAAATCAAAAGAAGAAAGGTGAGTTTAAAAATTAAGGGAAAAAAGAAGAAGGAAATATTTGGTTCTAATTAGTTGTAACATGTGTTGAAAGTGAAAACAGAACAAACAGAACAGGTTCCTATAGCGGCAATGTTAACGTACCTGGGATGGCATTGTTGTTCGGTGAATGGCGATGGCGAGCATAAGCAAAGAGCAATGGCACCGTACAGGGAGTATGAGAGAATGAGAAGCAGAGTGAGGTTGGAGCTGGAGAAAGAAACTAGCAATGGAAATGGAGTGTGCGTGTTTAATAGCAGAAAGAGAGAGAAAGAAAGAGAGTAACTATTTTGGGCCGTTGAATGTAGTGGGGCCCGGTTCCCTTTCTAGGGTTTGGATTGTGAGCCCTATCTATCAAGATCATGCTTAAGTTGGAAATCATCTTCTCATAATCAAGATTTTCATTTCAATTTTCAAATTAAACTTGTTCCTAGTAGTCACTACTCCCTGCATTACAGCTAAATGCAATTTTGTACTGTTTTTTATAGGGTAAACTATAGTTTACTTTAGTATACTTTTTGCATTTTTTTAAACAAATTTCTTTATTCTTTTATTATGAAATTCTCTTTTTTTATATAACTAAACTTTCTTCTCTTATTTTTTTTTTTGGTGAAGTTCTTCTTCTCTTATTTTTAGATTTATTTGCCTTAATTATAATATTTTACTTTAATTTGAATTTTAGGAGAATTTAATGATAAAATAATTTAAAAAAATGTAAAATTAGAAGAAAGTAATCTATCCTTTTATCGTAGACACATAATCATTAGAGTTTTAAATTGAAAAATGGGAAAAGAAGAATCAGATCAGGCCTTCCATCGAGAAATGAAATCTATGGAATAAACTGGTTTTGTGTAAGAAATACTATACTTTTACTGGTCTTGTTGGGGTTGTTCCAATGATGACAATATTTTTCTTCCTCCCTGCCTTGAGATTCCTCTAATCATGGCTAAAGGATGGTGGGTCATATGGGTGGATCCTAGTAAAAAAATATTGAGTTAGTGTGTGTTTTAATAAGGAAGTTGTTGTGCCAAAAGTTATGCATACATTGGGATGTTGACAAATATCTTTGCATATAAAATATTTTTCTCGCGTCTTTGTCTTTACTAGACGAGGTAATTTCTATTGTTAACTGATAAATATGATGTTTTGCTATAATTATAGTGAATTAGAAAGTCATTTAAGTGGTTCAAACTACTATATGAGTAGCATTTGTAGGAATTTTATAGCTTTAGTATTTTTGTTTTACTTTTGTGTTTTGTATAAATATCTCTTATAATTTTGTGGTGATTTTTTTGGTACAATTGATGATTTTTTATTACCATTTGTAAGGAATTTTGGAAGGGTGAACGGAAATTGAAAAAAGGCTTTGTAATTGAAAGCATTAGCATTGGCACATTCGAGTCGAGCAAGTTTGGATACAATGCAAATCTTGTTAAAGATTCTTAATTTTAACTTTTCTATCTAATTATATTCTTCCTTCTATAAATTCTATAAAAAAATGTCTAAAGTAACACTAATTTATTTTGTGATGGAGACTTTGTTTAATTTATTCGTGCATTAAATTATGAAAAAAAAGAGAATTAATTACGTGTTTGGTTTAGAGAAGTAATTGAAAAGAAAGAGAAAAAAAGAAGTAAAAAGTGACATAATGTTTTAAAATTATTTGGTAAAAAAGAAAGTTAATTTTTTTTCTTTATTTGCTTGACAAAAATATCCCTAATAAATGAGAAAATATGCAAAAATAAAAGTACCAAATGGTAGAAGGAAGAAGACTAATTAATGATCTATTCCCTCTCTTGCTTTTGCTGTAAAAGAAAACCATAACTCTATTTTTATTTTTTTACATCAAATAATTTATAACTAGAATACATTGATAAATAACAATAGTTATTATCTAAGAAGTTTCAAACCAAGGATTTCTTTTTTAAGAAGTTCACGTGCCTGATTCAAGTTATTAATATATAACTACACAATTAAGCTAGATTCACGTGTAAGATATAGAACTAGACGTTATGAAATTATCAGTTTATCACTAATGTTAATCTGAAAATTAACATCGTTACTGTTCTGCATATAGAAAACACTGGCAACGAATCTAAACAGTTAAAAAAAGTTCAGAATTCAAACTTAAAACATGGTAAATTAGTAGGGTTAGTTGTCATTTGTCAAAGCCTATGTGCCATGAAATTAGAGATGCGTCTGATGCAGTCCTATGCCCTTGTTTTCACTTAATTCTCCCCCATTTCAGTTCCATGAAAAGCGCCGGTACTTAGGGCTCCTGTCTCTTCATTTGACCGTACTCTCATTATTCTATTCACCTACAGTGTGGTATATAAAGCAAGAAGAGACATCTACCGTACTGCCCAAAAAAAAATATTATTTACCTAAATGTCACTTGGTCAGAAAATTTTACCAGACTGTCACGTGACATAATTCGTTGGAGAGCATAGCAAAATACATGGTGGACACATGGCAGTCAGGGAGTAATTCGCTGGGAAGTCCAGCGAATTAGGTAGACACATGGCAGACAGGGTGTAATTCTTTGGACTGTCCAGCGAATTACGTGGCAATATGGAAAAAAAATCTCAAAAACTTCGAACGATTATAATTTTTGATAGAAATGTCTGATGGAGGTATACGATATGTCAAAATGCTCAAAATTCAGAGACGAAGCCTTGGGCAACTGAATTTCGAGCGTTTTGACATATCGTACGCCTCCATCGAACATTTCTATCAAAAGTTATGATCGTTCGAAGTTTTTGAGATTTTTTTTTCATATTGCCACGTAATTGCCTGGGCTGTCACATGTCCACCTAATTCGCTGGGGAGCCCAACGAATTACTCCCTGTCTGTCACGTGTCCACCTAATTCGCTGGGCTCCTTAGCGAATTACTCCCTGACTGCCACGTGTCCACCACGTATTTCATTGGGCCCCCCAACGAATTATGCCGCGTGACAGTCCAATAAAATTTTCTGGTTGCATGACATTTAGGTAAATAATATTTTTTTTTGGCAGTACGGTCGATGTCTCATGCAAGAATGCAGCAGAACGAGAATATCTCCATTTATTAAGTGATTAGACGTTCAAATTTTGATTTTGAGTATAAAATAAATTATATTAAAAAATATTTATTTTATATGTTTATGATATTTGATGAAAATAAGTCAATTTTTTAATATTAAATACTTTATACTAATGTTAATATAGATAAATAAAAAAATACAACTACTTTGAGAAATTGAGCATGAGTGATGTATAATTATTTTTGTTATAAGTTGTGGGCAATGTTTGGTACAAATATCTTGATAATATAAATACTAGTATTTTCTTGAAGTTTATATATTTTTATTACCAAATCTAGATTTACAAAAGTACATAGAAAAACTAAAAAGAAAAAGAATTTGTGCTAGATAAAATTTCCTAACTAGAATTTTACAAAACCTAAAAAAAATTAACTAGAAATGCTATGTTTTCTAGTAAGGACCACTAAGTAGAAACTAGGGAGCAGGGCAAACATTCATTCTATTGCGTGCAGCTAGCTGTTAGGAAAATAGGGATCGATTTGAAGTGGCTGTATCTAATTTGTCTCCTTATGGAAGTGGCACCAAAGTAGCTTGCCTTTGCCGCTCCTATTCCTATCATCACACACTTGCTATGCTAAGAAACAAAAGCTTAAGAAGTTAATTGCATGCCCTACTGTATATCATATAAATGGCAACCCCACCACAACTACATTTTGTCTCCATTTTACTATGTAATATCCTTGTAGGGGATGATATGTGGTGCCTCTTCTTGGATTTTGATGTTTCAATGTACGGGCATAAAATATGGGACATTAGTAATTTGTACAACCAAGGAACAACCTTTTATCCATTCGTTACTACATGAAAACATTTTCCGTTTAACCTCAAAATTTACTCTAATGTTAATCGGCTGTAATTGTGAAGATCAAACACCATGGTACAATTCAGTAAAAAAAAAAAAAAAAAAAACACGCCATGGTACAAATATTATGTGAGTTAATACTAATTAAAAGCAATTTGTGAGGGTTTTATCTACAATTTGAAAATATTATTATTGAATTATATGCATTTCCATTATAGTTGTAGTAAAAGTTTAAGTACATTATGGGTCTGTAGGTTTTCCTTATTCATTTCGAGGATTTGACGTATTCCATGCTAAAATTTCTAGTATTATCAATTTATTAGACTTATGTTATGTTTCGCGTAGTGTCTATTTTCAGTTCATGATAGAAAGTGTGGTGGCATTTACCAATAGTGGCATCAAAGCTCTCAGCTCTCAGATACGAAGGAACATATTCATATGGTTGTAACATTGTGAAATCTTGCATATTAGAAGAAAAATATTCTTGCTGTCAACAATACAACATGGTAGATGTGAGAGGATATTCTCTTTTATCTTGAGGAGTACTGCTAATAAATAGTAATACACTCTTTTTAATAAATATTTTTTTTATTAATTAAAACTTATTGAAACTATAAAAAAAATTAAAAATAGAAGAGAGAGACTCATTAAATGCAAAGTAAGATTTACCAAAAATTGTGTTTCGAAAAAAATTCAATCGGTGGAGGATTTATTTAGAAGAGTGTTACCATTTATCTTTCAACCAAGTGAAAAAGCTTTGAGCACTCTGCAACACTTAGCATATGCATTTCCTATTCACATGCATCGACACCAGTTAAACCTGCCTAACTTCACATTGACACAAACGTGCAGCATATTTAGAATCTGGCCAACTTCCTTTGACTTTCTTTTAGGGGGGAAAATTCATACATGAGAGCTTGGTACCATTACATATATATAGTCAAATTCACATGCCTCCATACCTGAATCGTATCAATTTCAAAGAAGGTTTTTGAAAAAAGCAAATGCTTCACATGCACCTAGCATCCAAAGGCAACGCGATTCCATCACAGATTGCCAGATTGGTTGTCTCACTCGTGACAAGAAAGCACAGGAACTTGATAATTCTTCGACAAATTATAACAGTACAGTACCATGCTTTGTACGATAGAGTTAAATATAAATTAGGTAAAGTACCATCACTTCAATTGGGGGAATATAATATGAAGGCCCAAAAGCCGGGTTCACGGGTGAGGGAGGAAAATTACCTATGATAAGAAGTTGCTTACCGAAAAATAATAAAATAATAGTTTTTAATTTTAAAAAATTAAAAAGCCATTTTTCGACGCTCTCCATTCTTCTCCAGCGGGTGATGGTCCTCTTTTTCTTTTCTTCTCCAGTGGCATGGCGGCCGCTGCTTCTCCACCTCCTCCCTGGCAACAAATCCCACCACCACCACCACCACGCCAACAACCTCTCTGCGCCACTGCCACTCATCTCTCTCTTTTTCATAAAAATTAATTTTCAACACTCATGACTCTAGAAAATACTTTCTCATCTTTCTCCATCAACATCCATATCTTTCTCTGTTTCTCATCTTTCTGGAAACGCATGCAGTTCTCCGACGAATCGTCGACAACGGCTTCTTCTCCAGAGATGAGAGCTCCGTGGACTCCGCACCATCCTCTCCCGCTCTCTGCCACTGATTTTTTCTCCCCGCTCATCGCATTTTCTAGATTTTTTTTATGTTTGAGATTTCGTTTTCTTTTGATAGTGTGTAATTTGTTCAAAATTTGAGATTTGGAATGGATTAAGTTTTAGAATTTGGTTTGAAATTTTGGATGATGGTGATGAAATTTGAAAGAAGAATGAAGTAGCCGACGACCGCAGCAGTGGGAAGCGTGGAATAGAAAAAAAGAAAAAAATTAACAGAAAAATGAAAAAACCTGCTAATACGATTCCCCTTCTTAAATTTCAGCCATTGAATATTTTATAAAAATATCTAACGATAATGATCAATGCTTCAGGGTGATGGGGAAATATTAGTACTTCATGTTAGAATCCACCCACTTCACATGCCCTATTTACCATTTTGTTGCAAGACAAGTTCACAGGGACCTCACTTGTAATCTTCACCAGTTCAAAGAGAAACCTCTTCATGACATGACATGTTGTGGCAACAAAATTGGCACTACAACCCAATCCTCGTCTTCACTATCTCTAAACCGTCCATAGAAGCTAACAAAAGGTATAGCCCCTGCAGGTCCTCCGTATATAGGACTTCCCCACCCAAAATCCACATTATAGAACCCCACATGAGAAGTATCCCAATAAGGTAATTTCATTTTATCTTATACTTAGGCCAACCCTTGAAAACCATAAGATTCACCACAGAACTCACGTACTCATTCAGCCTTTGCCTTTTGATTTCTGCATCCTACACCAGTCCTTTTTTTAATACACCCAGTTATGCTTGACAAAGTGAGCCAGCCTACAAAAAATGGGATAGACTGGCCCAATCTACCAAAAATGCGGGGTGGGACGGGCTGACCCTGCAAAGTGGATTGAAAATGCTAGCCTGCCCCACTTTAATGCGGGCCAAGGAGTCAGCGTGCCTAAAAAATAAAAAATAAATAAAAAAGTTAATTTTTTAAAAAATACAAATGTGATAATTAAAAAAAATAGAAAGTTAATAAAAGTAAACAATTTAAGACTAATGCTAAATAAATGATGTCATGTTATAATTCACAAAATTATAGCACTTGCAAATGAAATTTATGGATGTAAACTGTCCGAAGTGTAATATGCCAGCAATGAAAGACTATTTGAAAGTACCATTATCATAAATATTTTGATATTAAAACTTAGAAGTTAATTAGAATACGCTGAAAGTGCAAAAGAGCATAAATTAAAAGAACATACCTATTTTAAAATATGTAAAATATATCTATTTAATTTTAATATTTAATATTTTTAAATAATATTGGCCCGGCGGGCTGGCTGGCCTCGGCCCGTAGTTTCGTAGGCTGGGTTGGGCCGCCCCGTTTTTTATCAGTGGACTAATATTGTTAACCCAACCATCATTTTTTTGCGGGCTAAATGGGCTGGCTCGACGGGCCAGACCCGTTTTGCCAACCCTACACCCAGCATGCATAGTGTAATACTGATTTTGTCCTTCTTGTAATCCATAAGTTTCATACGGATTGTTAATCGATATGAACCTTTACGGATTCATACACCCATCGCCTTGCGGATTCGCAATCCGTAAGAACCTAACAGATTCGTAATTCGTACGAGTTAAAAAAATTTAAAATGATTTTCAAAATAATGGCTCAAGTAGATGTCAAACATGTGACCTTCCAATTACAAGCACGGTACTCTAACCAACTGAGTTACTAAACCATTCATGTTAAAAGCTAATTAATGTTGCTATATAACATTACAAATTTTAATGCATATTTAATACACATAAATTTACATAATAATTTTTATAACTAATTTTATCTAATAATATATTTTTTTACATATATAAATTTCTAAAGTATATGAACCTATGATTTTATAAAATTAAAATTTCTAATGTATATGAACCTATTATTTTTTATTCAAGCATATGATTTTTAATTAAACCATGATTTTTATTTTAAATTTATTGTTATAAAATATGCATTATTAGATAAAATCATGGTTTAATTATAAAATATATGCATTTTTAGGACAATAAATTTAAAATAAAAATAATGATTTAATTAAAAATTATAGATTTGAACAAAAAATATTAGGTTCATATATATTAGAAATTTTAATTTTATAAAATCATAGGTTCATAAACTTTAGAAATTTATATATATATAAATATTATTAGTTAAAAATTAATTATTATAAAAATTATTATGTAAATTTATTTTATTAAATATACATTAAAATTTGTAATGTTATATATAACAACATTAATTAGCTTTTAACATGAATGGTTTAGTAGCTCAGTTGATTAGAACACCGTGTTTGTAATCGAAAGGTCACAAGTTTGACACTTGCTTGAGCTATTATTTCAAAAATCATTTTAATTGTTTTTTACTCGTATGGATTGTGAATCCGTAAAGGTTCATACAGTTTGTTAATCAGTATGAAACTTACGGATTATGAGAAAGACAAAATCGATATTATCCTGTGTATGTAGGGTGCATTGAAAAAAAATTGATGTAGGAAGCAGAACTCTTTCCTTTTTTATTAAGCCCAATACATTCTCCAATGGGCTTTGGCACAAAAGTCCAGCCTTGGAAAGCACGATTGGGAAGGCGAAGGCATTGCCATAGCACCCTTTGGGCACATGTAGTCCCACTTTGCCACGAGCAGCGATGAAAGTTGACAAGCTCACTATCTCATTGGGCTCCAGCCCAAACGCTACGGTGCGACATTTCCACAAACAAGCAGAGAGTATCTCAAAAGTTGAAGATTTTCTTAGGTGCTGAGGAAGGTGATTCCGAAGGGTTGCAATCTCTTTGGGGCCAAAGAAAAATGACTCGTGGGCCATTTGGTCAAAGTCCCTTGTGTTTTTTGTTGTTGCAATGTTTGGTTTCATCATATTCGTGGTGTGCATAAGTGATTCTTGGTGGGTCCCTTGCATTGAATAGTTCTCTTTGCCATACAGGGAACTGTGATATAGGAGCACCTCTTGCAATCTCACCCACCATGGTGAGAAATTGGACTAGCCCGAGTGAGTCACAGATTGTGTGGTTCATGCGTGCAGCAAAAACAAATCCTCCACATGTTAGACGGTTTACCTACACAAACATCAAATTAATGTGGACAAATTTGATCTATGTTAGCGTATTTGTGGCCTGTGTTATAGTAAACCCACGTTTTCTGTTCTAAGCACGGCGCATGAAATATATATATATATATATATATATACACATATACACATATATATATCTATATATATATATATACATATATATATATATAAAGAGATGCGGATTCTATTACGGAACAAGGGGAATTTGGTTGAAGAAGATCACAAATTACTTGTAATTATGATTGTTGTAAAGACACTGTAATACTACTAGTTTGCAATTAATTGCAATGAATCAAGTATTTATCTAAATCTCTACTTTCTTAGTAATATGACATTATGCAGTTCATAGAACTTTCAAAGTTTCGAGGTGTTTGTATCTAGAATTTAAGTTACGTTTAAGAATGAAGATTCCCAGCTACGAACACAAATTGTAACTAGCTAGTTCTTTTTATTGTGTGACAGTGTTAATAATAATAATAATAAAAAAATAATAAATAAATACTGTTACGGATTGTCTAGCATGTATGGTGAGCGAATGTCATTATGTTGATTGTGGCCAAAAAGATTAACGTGTATGTTTTCTCTCTTTTATCAATCAATGAACGATCTATATGTGAGGGAGAGCGATGCATTGTGAATATGGTTGTACTTGTATGGGACATTGTTGAGCTGACATTGTCTCAAGGTTCTCTGCATGGTTAAAAGGGAACGTGGAGGGAGTTATTGCTCACAGAAGTGAGGGTGGAATATTAACTGATGCTTAGGTTTATAATAGCTGGGTTGGTGATTTAAAGTGATTACCTAATATTTATGTGACAACATTAAATACACTCTAACCCTTTAGAGGGACATGTTCAGTGATCGACTAAAGTAGATTTTAATTGTTTTGGTGGGCTTTTGGCACTCTTGACTACTAGTGGGAGATGCTGTTCCTTTTGTAAATTATTTGAACATGATACACCTTGTCTCAGGTTCATTTGATATCAATATATTCATTTGCCTTAAAAAAAAAACAGATACAAAGTTAGGACATTTTTATTAATTATATTTAATTTATTAAAAAAATCATTATTGTGTTTTTAATTAAAAATATATATAGTTACATTTAAAACCGTCACTAAAAATGTAAATTGAAACATCAAAATTCAGGAATTAACGAAATCAAACTTAATTTGACGGAAATAATGCAATTGGATAAAATTTAAAAACTAAGACATCTACTCTTCCTTCGAGTACTCTTGCACACTTACACTTATCAACTTGACTGAGCTCGGATGCCTCTATCGTCGAGCACAAGATGTTAGCCCATCAGTAAATGGTCCCTAGCAGTCTAGCACCGAGTCTAAGGATGAAGGCGCTGATCGATAATTTGGTCAGAAAATCTAGAAATTATTACATGATTCTAGATAATTATAATTTCAGCCAATTTTCCCGTGACATATTATAATTGACTTTTTATCAAAAACTGAAAAAGTTGATTATATTATACATGAAATTGGATGTAATATGAAGAAGTGATGATTTCACATCATATAATAATTTCTCTCCCCAACTCTATACCATGATCGACCAGTATGAATAGGTGGGTCCACGTGGTGTGATTTCATTTCATAACTTTGAAAAGAATACGAAAAAAGTGCCGTGAGAGCAATAATTTTGAATCTGCTTAATTACCAAAAGGAAAACATTTTTCCAGTCTTCGAAAACTAATTTAGGCCAAAAATGTCAATAATTGTATCTTGTTTTGAAAGGATTCCAAGACTTTTAAATGGTCCATAGATACTACATACTAGATAATAGATACTAATCAACTCGATTGCATCAAATGGTTCTTCTATCTTGACTGATTTCTTTAGGGTTGATGGTGATCATGCGACAAGTGTGTCATTGTAAAAAGAAAACAAATGGATAAAATATTTGCACACTTGAGCGATTGTTAGAAAAAATAAATGTTCGTACGAGGAGCAACAATAACATATATATCTCGGTCCTTCTTGTTTGCATTCTCTGATTTCTTACTTTCTATTCCTTCAACAGCAGTAGCAGAAGCTTATAGTTGCGTTCGTGATCAAAATGGAATTCTGCTTACTTTTAAATGAAATACATGTAAGTTAGATTAAATGACTAGCTGCTACACAAACATAAAAAAAAATAAAAATAAAATAAAAAATAAAAAAATTCTACAGCTAAAACATTAAAAAGGAAAAAAACAACATGCATCATGAAGAAGGAAAGGATAAGAAACTTCTTGCAGCATTAATTGGTAACAATATGGTACTGTATAAGTTATACATTTACATTTTGTACTTTGTGGTTGTCATGTAGCCAACCTCAATTGATCTTTCATGATGAAAAGGAACTTTTGATCAGATTGAGCTCCCTGGTGACATCAACCATACTCATTCTTTCTTTTGGTGACTCCTTTGAACAAGCAAGAGCAATCCTAAAAAGGGAAAGTAGACATTTTTCTACTTCAAGATGCATAGGGTTCAGGTTTTGGTAATTTGAAGCCTGCTTTAATTCCTTAGGGAGAATAGTCGGGTCCACAATCTGGGAAAGGTTGTGTGGAATTGAAATGCTGACATATTTATGGAGATTATGACCATCTTCAAACATTTCATCAGTTGGGCTTCTTCCAGTTAACATTTCCAAAACCAGAATTCCAAAGCTATACAAGTCGCCTTCCATAGACACCTCTGAACCCATTCCATATTCTGAAACGTAATGCACACGTTGGTTAATATGAATATATAACCAAATTAATCATCAAAACATAAAAGTATAATATCAAAAAATAAAAGCTCAAGATTTCACAACTTAATTAAAAAGTATACCTGGAGGAGCATAACCAATTGTTCCCTTTATTTCAACAGTGCTAGTTTGCTTTGGAGAAACTGCAATAGATGAGAGCCTTCTCGCTAAACCAAAGTCACTCACATGAGCTACCAAGCAATCATCAAGAAGAACATTGCTTGGCTTCAAATCACAATGAATGATAGCTTGCTCACATTCATGGTGAAGATAATGAAATGCAGAAGCAACATCGATGATAATATTCAACCTTTGGTCAAGGCTCAATGAGAAAGTATGATTTGCAATTTCTGTTTCTGGATGCAACCATCTTTCTAAGCTTCCATTTGTCATGTACTCAAAAACTAGAGCTTTGAATTCTTGGCCTTTGTGATCTATGCTAGAACAACATGTTAAAATCTTAACCAAGTTTCGATGCCTAACATTTTTCAATGCATTACATTCCGCAATGAAACTCTTACGAGCGCCCTTCTTTTCAAGGTTTATGACCTTTATGGCAACAACATCGTTTCCTTCTAACTCAATAGTCCCTTTGTATACAAAGCCAAAGTTCCCAGATCCTACCAAGTTTTTAACTGAGAACCCATCAGTTCCATGGTGTAGGTTCTGGTAGGAAATCTTACTCATTTGGTCAATTATTGGCAAATCAAATATTGTTTTTTTCTCGTTTCTTTTCCTCATCCAGTAGATAACTGGCAGTATGAGAAGAAAAGCAACAACACTAACTATCATCATTGTTATGGACATGAAATTCAGGTGTATTGCAGGTTTCTTACCTTTGATAAGGCAAGGTGGTAGATGCAGCTCTGAAGCACCTCCACATAGCTTGTTGTTCCCAATCACTGCTAACTCACTTGCATTCCCAAAGACACCTTCCATTGGTACTTCACCCTCCAACATGTTAAAGGATGCATTGAAGTATTCCAAGAAAGAAATTTTCTGCAGATCCTTAGGAATTGATCCAACAAGATGATTTCGTGATATGTCCAATACTCGAAGACCTTTGAGTGAAGCCAATGAGGATGGTATGACTCCATGAAAGGAATTCCCTTGCAGTAAAAGGTACTCCAAGCTTATGCAGTCTCCAATGGTTTCAGGAATCTCACCAGACAAATTATTTTCAGATAGAGCCATCCTCCCAATATTTTTTAACCGGCCCACTTCATCAGGTAGACTTCCACTCAGTGAATTTTTTGACAAGTCCAACAAGTTTGTTAAAGAGAAAAGGCTAAAAACCTCTAAAGGTATGCTTCCTCTAAGGTTGTTGTTATAAAGGTTAAGGTATTGCAACTTTTGACAGTTTCCTATACTTGGAAGAATCTTTCCTTCTAACACATTTTCTGCTATGCCCAAAAAATACAACTGAGTAAGGTTGCCTATAAAATTTGGCATATCTCCTGACAGTTTGTTTCTACTCAATTCCAACCTTTGTAACTTCTGAAACTTCCCAAAATTGGCTGGAATACTTCCTTCAAAGTGGTTAATTTCCATGGTTAAGATAGTTAAGCTAACTAGATTTCCTAATTCTGCAGGAATTTTTCCTGATATTTGATTACCCCCAAGATATAGTTGGCTGAGTTGGGTGGATAAATTTCCCACAGAATTTGGCAAACTACCTCCAAAATTATTATAGGAAATAGAAACCACATGCAACTTGCTACAATTAGCCAAGGATTTTAAAAACTCCAAGTCCTTTGTTGAATTGTCACCTAAGTTGTTGTAATACAAGCTTAGGAACCAAAGGTGTTGTAGCTTTCCTAGACTTGGCACTTGGCCCACCAACTGGTTTTTACCAACATCAAGTGTTTGTAGGATAGAAGCATTTGTAATGGAAGTTGGAAGTGGACCTGAAAAATGATTCCCGCCAACTAGAAATTCTCGGAGAATAGGGAGAGTGTGGAACATGTTTGGCGGGAGAGAGCCATTGAATTGATTGTCTGCTGCTGAGATTGTGGTAAGACATGACATATTGAAAAGACAAGAAGGAAATGTACCTATCAGCTTGTTGACATGCACTGATATCAATGCCAAGTTTTTGAGGTGGCAAATTTCTTGTGGAATGTTGCCCTCCAAGTGATTAACACCAATTGAGAGAGAAATGAGGGTTGAAAGATTCCCTATGGAATATGGGATTGCTCCGGTTAAATTGTTTGCTCTAAGGCTCATTGCTTGGAGCTTTCGAAGAGAGCCAATTTCAATTGGTATTTTGCCTATCAAATTGTTACCAGATAAGTGTAACACTTTGAGATTAGAGCAACTTGTCAAGTTTGTAGGAATTTCTCCTTCCAAGGAGTTATTGGTGAGAGATAAGTTTTGTAATTGTAACAACCGACCCAGTTCTTGTGGAATTTTTCCACAGAAACTGTTGTTTCCAAGGTTAAGACTTGTTAGGAAAGAGAGATTTCCTAAATGAGGTGATATGAATCCTTGCAAGTTTTTTCCTTCGAGGTTCAACTCTGTAACTCTTTGATACATGGGATTGCATGTAACTCCACGCCACTTACAAAAATGGGTGGAACTATTCCAAGAGGCAAAGATTTGATGAGGGTCATTTGATATTGATCCCATGAATTTGAGCAACACCAAATGGTCGCTCTGGTTTCCTAATATAGAAGCAGTTGTGTTTGGGACACACAAGAAGTAGTTGATAATAAAGAGAACAAGCATGGGAAGGCATGCTACAGACCCAAATGGAGGTACCAGGAGAAAAAAAGTGTTCATTTGGTTTAGAGTGAAAGGGTGTTAGATTGTGGAAATGATTTGGGTAGGTATATACCTGGGATGATCTGAATAATTGTCTTTTGTTAGAAAAGGGTATAACAGTTTGATTATTGCCTCTGACACAGGATGGACTTAAATAGTAGAGGTCTGGCATGCTGGGAATTAATTTGAATTTTAATGGCCTATAGGATTAGGTAAATAATAGATGTGTCTTACTTCTAAATATATTAGTTAAAATATTAATCAATAATTTTTTTTATTAAAATTATGATGAGATTACAGTATTGAAACTTATGATGGAAGCATATGCTGACATTTTCTTATATATAAAACCTTTCACTTTTAATATTGTTAATCTTTTTCATAATACTATTGGATAAACTAGACAAAAAAGAATTATCAGTGAGCCTAGCTGCGTTACTTTGTGTACTTATTATCAAATATTTAGATTAGCCTTTTAACTTTGGATTGGACTAACTTATTTGCTACTTGTACCAATTATAATAATAATCAGCACTGCTCTTGATCAAGGATATGGTCCATATAGTCACGATCTTCATTTAACACTGTTGCAAAGCAAAAACGTGGCATATCATTTCAACCTCGTACTTTCCAGGTTATTATCATTGTCTTAGCAGACACAGATTTTGTTTAATACAACCATCAACGAATCGCATTTGAGGATTTCTGTCGTCATACATAAAGAATTACGATCCAAGCAAGTTTCCACTAAGGCAAAGTATTCCGATCCATGTCATAATAATCTTTTAACACTTCGATCATCAAATCAGATTGTGCATACAATCCCAAAACAACACATATATATTTCAGAAATCACCCATTAAAACAAACACAATCTAGTGGTAAACAAAGAATGTAGCTAAGTTGCCAAACTCTATCTACAAGTACTTATTCACCCAATCACCAATAATATATACATAAAAAAAAAAAAAAGACAAAAAGTAAAATCGGGAGTCGGCAATCATTCTTAAATAATAACAGATCCAAGCTCGTGAATATTCACAAGGAGATAGCTAGTACAACCCTTACATTCATTTTCTTAATTACATCCATTTTCTATTATTTTAATTTACATTCCAATAGCAGGATATTAACGTGATATATGCAACAACACCAGACCATCATTATATATATATAATAAACAACAACAACACAATGACCAAACCAGACAAATAGAATTTGTCCACTTACAAATAAGTCATATATTTCGTCATTCATAGTTCAGAAGCAATTAAATTATATACACAAGCGGAAAGAGACGACATTCCATGCCTTTCTACATTTTTAAAAATAAAATAGAGAGAAAAGGAGGAATTATATATAAAATGAGATTTTTTTTCTCTAGACTATAAGTAAAACAATATTGTTGGACCACAAAGGATCATTATGAACAATAAAATTCTCCTTCTAAATATTTAACGCAATTGTATATGCAAGAATTGAATATGATGAGATTTATGATCGATAAAGCTGAAAAGTAAAATGAGAGTGTGTATTTTGCATATCCATTAAATAATCTCATGTTAGTGGATCCAAACTTTTGATGATAAATACAAAATGGGAGAGCGCACCGTGTATATAGGTTTTTACAGGAAAATGTGGAAAGAAAAATTCAGTTATGATATGAGGAGTGTAGATTAGTTTTCAAGCACAGTTAAGGGGTAAAAATGTTTAAAGAAAAGTGAAAGCCACAAGAATCCATCATATATCATTATATATTGTTATATAGACAGTTAATTAAGAACCCGTATACTACTAGTTTAAATACGCACAGTGAAGAAAGATGCTCTTGAAAGTGAAAATATGAACTCTTACAGTAGAATTTGGAAGTGACCGCTTATGAGTTGAGAGCAAAAGACAAATTTACATGAGAAAAAAAATTCGTCATCCAATGTATTAGATGAGTTGTTTATTGTAAATGCAAAATATAATTTATATGTTCGGAGATAGTTTATTTTACCAAGTATATTAAGAGATAGTTATTTATCATAAATTTCAATTATTTAAAAATTATTTGTTTTATACAATACACATGTTAAAATATTAGGGTCTTATTCTCAATCACACTCTTTTAATTATATTCCTCTTTATTGGTCCAGGTCATTTTTTTAAAATCACAACTTATCCACGTGTTGTCTAGGTTAATGAAATAAAGATGAGTGTGATTAAGATTTAAGAGTATGACCCAAACACAGTAGTATTAATTCCTCTAAATAATACCACAACTCTGAATTAAAAGACCATGCATAAATATCCAATTCTTTCGAAGACAACACAAGAACAACCATAGTGACTTCCGGTGTTAAGATCACTTACCCAACGAATCGTTGGAAATAAACACTTAATTGGAACCATTCCTCCCGCCATTCAAAAATCAATTTAGCACTTTAGCAGCATTATCATTATCACTCGTTGCATTGGCATGATGAATTTTTCTAATACAAAATTAATGGTGACATTGAGAAGTTGGATTATGCCAAATCAACTTCTCCAAGTGCCGTAAATCAAAACATATTAAAATTTTCCAGTTGCAATAATTAAATTAATAAATAATTTATTTATAACAATATATAAATATAAAAGTCCAATGAGAGATTGAGTACTATTTTATTAAATTAAAGTACTCGACCATTGAAATTCTCCTTCACGCCAATGCAACAGGCGTGTATTATTTTAACAATACGGCTTTTTGACACACATGTATCACATTTTACTCTTTTAGAAGAAGAAAATATCATTCCATTAAACTTACAAAATTATTTATCGAATGTGCTACTTTAACTGTTGTTACCTTTTGACACACTTGTATTTTTTTTCTTAAAAAGAAACTGCCATTATTAATTCTCCAAATTCTGGTTTATTTATTAAAGCGTGCTTCTTTAATTAATATGTTTTTTCTTCGTTTACCATAACACCAGGGGTGCATCTTCGTTGGAACAGTTAGTATCATACCCATATAGCTCCAAACCTTTTAGTAAAAGCAATTTTTGGTAGAACTACTCCACTCGATATTATTTTTTGTATATCTTAAAGTTTAATGATTTGGTGAATCACTAAATTTACGGATTTTGTTATATTTGGTTCCTGAAAAAAAAATTGTATTTCATCACTGTCATTATATTGCCTCTGTTAACTGGTTTCTAAAATATTTTTTAATTTTTTTGTTCTCTAATTTTTTTTAATCACAATCGCCAATATATTTTCCATCAAATATGTTGGCCTCTCAGGTTAAAAGAGTCAATATAATAATGGCAAGGACCAATTAAAAAATAAAAATTAGGGACCAAACTTTAAGAATTTTTCTATTAGAAATCATATATAAAATTTGTTAGAGATAAAAAACGTATTTAAATAATTAAATTCTTTTGCTTTTATATTTTCATGTATTTCATGGTCATTCACGGTTATATTTTGAGACACGATTGACACTTTCTAGGGAATTTGAAGCCTATGTAAGAAAAATGAGCAATGGTGATGAGCTTCAAATTTTGAACTTGAAATTTATCTTAATTAATTTTTTTTATCAACAAATTTTAAATATTAATTTATTAATTTTTGTTAACAGGAGAAATTAAATTCGTGACATTTTTTCCTTCCATTTTTTTAATCACTCAACCAACCTTATATATCATATCTTATTATGCAATAATAAAAAAAATTAAGGCCAGAGCAACTTTTAAAAATGTAGGTTTAATTTGATATACCCGGTTATTGTTTTTAAAATATGTGTATATAACTAGTTTATCACTAGTTATATAACCAATTATATAACAAGTTATATCCAAAATTAATTACATAACTTGTTATGGATGAATAAAATAAATTATTTGAAATACTCATTTCTATAAAAACTAGTTATAATTTTATTACTATAACTATTTTTAAATAAAAAATGATTTTAAATACCCATAACTATAAAATTGATTATAATTTTATACCTACTTTATATAACTAGTTATATAAAACTATTAGCCCCCGGACATTAATAGAGTTTCCATAACATTTTGAATTAGAGGCCCAAGTGTTAGAACTTTTTTAGCTATTGAATGGTGTCAAATAGCATTATACCTTCAAGGTTTTGATGCCTCAATTTGGACGAGTCACTTATTTATTGTTAAAGTACATAGTTCCACTTCCATCTTCACTCCTAAATCTCAATAATAGTTTGAATGACACTATGTGTTTATATTGGTGACGTGATTGAAGAAGTGCGAAAAAGAGATTAAGTACTTTCACTACTAAAAAATAATATTAGAAAAGGAAAAAATCTCTCTCTAAATTGCTAAAAATTTGTCACATAACATATTAGTGACGAGTTAAAATTCAATATTAATAGGGCCATTGCAAACATTTATTGAGGAAAAAATAATGTTGTCACAAATTTGCGATAGAATAATTCCGTAACAATGTCGACATAAATTGTAAAATAAAAACTGATTTTAAAACATATAGATCCATCGCAAATAGTGAGGAATACGTTTCATCATTGTTAGCGATGGATATGATAACTGGCTAATAAAGAATGAATTGTTATTCGTCATTCTTAGTGATGAAATATATCACTGTCAAACCGATACAGAAAGATATATATATATATATATATATATATATATATATATATATATATATATGTCACAAGTTATGATGAATTTTTGTGAAAGAATTATGATAAGTCACTATTAGTGATAAAATAATCTCTCTCTAATAGAAAAGGATCTTGTATTTGTCACTAACACTGAAAAAATTTATCCAGAGGGAATCAAATCCCTCTCATTTTGTTAAAAAATTAATATACCTATATATATATATATACCACAGCTTTAAATATTTATCCAATTTTGTACGAAAAATATATTCCAAATTTTAATAAATGTAACTTTTAAATATATTTTTTAAAATTTTGTAATATTAATATCATTCAAAAATAATATTTCCTATACCAAGTTCAATTTTTATCTACGAATAATAAGCATTCAATAACTAAAGACCATATTTCATATACTAATTCAACAATATTTACGAAGTTCAACATAGTAATTCAAGTCAACAAAATACCAAAGTTCAACATAGTTATCATTAATCGAAGTTAACAAAATACAAAATTTTAACATCATATACCAAGTTCAACATAGTAATCAAATTTAACAACATATAAATTTGTAAATTTATTGTTTGTTGAGTTTCTTTTTTTAAGTTTCTAAAAAGATGTTTTTATATCAAAAAATTAAAAGAGGACTGTACGAATAGCAAAATGAGTTTGTAAATAGCATCTCCCAACATAGAATTTTTTGAGACAACGACCATTCTACCCCATTTCAAAAAAAAAAATGCCTAACTGCCACGCCAGGAAAAAAATTTTCCAAACTGCCACGCGTCGTAATTCGCTGGAGGGGGCAGCGAATTACGAAGCTGACGTGGCGGCCAGGCAGTGGACACGTAATTCGCTAGGGGTGGTAGCGAATTACATTCATTGGTGCCACGTGTCCCTGCTCCTCTGGCGATTGGCTGACAGCTTTGACTACGTAATTCGCTAGGTGGAGTAGCGAATTACGTGGCCACTGCCTGGCCGCCACGTCAGCGTACGTAATTCGCTGCCCCTCCCGACGAATTACGACGCGTGGCAGTTTGGAAATTTTTTTCTCTCGCGTGGCATTCAGGCAATTTTTTTTGCCAAATGGGGTACTTTGGTCGTTGTCTCGAATTTTTTCGACCCAACACAGATCCTTTGATTAGGTCTAGTCTAGGTTGTCTATGAATTGTGATAACTGCATTCTATTACTACCCACAGTATTTGATACTGTTGTGAGTTTGATTGTGCAGCACAAACAGCAATAACGCTTGGAGATCGGTATAACAAAATTGAAACTTTATTCCTTCCCTCAAACAGTGGAAGTGCGAATTTACATTATTCGATTATATTTTTCCCTGATCCTCAACTGGGTCGAACCAGAACATGAAACTTCGATGACCCTAATGAAATTTGTCTCATATTTATGCAGCTTCGTTGGGGGCATTGAGATGGGTTTGCCACGGTTTGGGCGTCCTAAGAATGACGGTGACTTGAGTTCGAACCTTTTCGTGGCCAATTGTGGGTCCGCAGTGGGGCTCTCTGATGATGACATTGCATCTGTGTTCTGCAAATTTGGAGAGCTGAAGGGAGTTTATGCAGCAGATGAGAGTGGGACACGTGTCATTGTGGCTTATGTTGAACAGGGTTCTGCACAAGCTGCCTTAAAGGCATTACATGGACAATCATGTCCTGAACTTGGAGGTCGATCTTTGCATATCCGTTATTCTGTGCTTCAGCCAACTCCACAGGTGCTGCCACACATTTTACTAAATTGGTTTGTGTTTATGTTTGGGGCTGGCTAATTGTATGTACATGCCTCTAGTTACATTACATTTAGGGGATCCTGGGAATCATAGGTTGGAAAACTTAGTTGCCCATGTTTGGTATCAATTTTTAAAAAATAACATTCCTGGGAAGGGATTCTTCTCCGAAATGTTTTTTACTCCGTTTCTCATGAATACTTTCCCACAGGAGAGGTGGGAATCTTACTTTCCCGAGTAATTTTTCATTTTACTCTATTAAATTATTTAATGTAGTAAAAATATTGCGTAACTCTTTGATTCCTAGGGAACTTATCTTAAGATTCCAATGGTCAACTAAACAATTTTTATTTATTCACAGGAAACATGATTCCCAGGATTCATGATTTCTAGGCGTGAAAAAAATTCTACCCTACCAAATGTCCCTTATTGTAATGTAACTAGAGCATTCTACGCTAGTACTTATGAGTCTATATGTCTGTTCAGGATCAAGCTAGTGACTTGGTTCCTGTATCTATCACAGCATCAGATGTGAGCATTCCAGGCCTTTTCCTAGTGCATGACTTCATTAGTGCTAAAGAAGAAGAGGTTATGAATCTTTTCCTTTTGTATCACTGCTACATTGTTTAGCTTACCGTGTTTTCATTTTTCTTGCACTCTTAAGTTTCAAATCATTTTTTACTTATGTTGTTGCTTCATGCCTAAATTTTGGCCTTTTCTGTCTTCTCAGGAGTTGCTTCAAGCTGTTGACTGTAGGCCTTGGAACAGTCTTTCAAAAAGAAGGGTTCAACACTATGGTTATGAGTTTCGTTATGATGTGAGTTTCAAAGATTATTTGGGTTTTTCTCATTATCTGGTGTGCCTAAATTAGTGGAGATCCAACCTTTTTCCAATTTCTAGCCAAATAAATAATTATTTTTATGAAATTGATTGTCCTATTCCAAACTAGTAGGAAATGTGTTATATTATAATTATAATATAACAAATAGGTTGCTGACTATCGTGAGAAGATTGATTAATCTAGACTCTCCTTTCTACTTTATTTGGCTTCGCAGATTAGGAATGTTAATACCAGACATTGCTTAGGTGAACTTCCATCATTTGTTTCTCCAATACTTGACAGAATCTCATCATGTCCAACTTTCGAAAATGTTAAAAATATAGTTTTGGACCAACTTACGGTATGCAAACTTACTACTGCACTCCACAATTTTTTAATCCAATGATAAAATGCTATTATTGTAAAAGTTAATTCATGAGGAAAAAGATTAGTTATTGTATATTAGTAATAAATGAACACCGTTTGATACTTTTAGATGTAAGCATTGTTTATGATGTTCAAAGTTTAAATGTTACTATGTTACAGGTAAATGAGTACCCACCTGGAGTGGGTTTGTCCCCCCATATAGACACTCACTCTGCATTTGAAGATTTAATTTTCAGCCTTTCATTATCAGGGCCTTGTATAATGGAGTTCAGACGATATGAAAATGGTGATTGGCTTCCCAGAGTTGCCTCAAGTGCTGTTGCAAAAATAGAAAATCCAGAAGACCAATCAAATTTTATAAGAAGGGCTATCTATCTTCCCCCTCGATCTTTGCTACTCTTGTCTGGAGAAGCACGTTATGCATGGCATCATTACATTCCACACCACAAGGTGTGATGTTTTGGAAATGATTATGCTTTGCCCCCTGTTAGATGTTGAAAGAAATTGTTCATTTCAGAATCCTGTTTTGCTTTCATGGTCTGGAAGTGATTTGTGGTCATTTAAATGGAAAAATCATGAATAGCATATCTTAAAAGGCATGAGAGTGGAGAAGCAAAACAATCATTTTTTGGTTCCTGAGCAAGCCAAAAGTTTCCTCAAATTTTATATATAAAATTTGCAAAACAGACCATTTTCCAAAAGATTCTTGTTTGAGAATTTCTATGTTTAAGATATTAAGTTCATTATGTATTTGACTTGTTACAAGACAATCTGTATTTCATTATTCTGCATTGCTGCTGTGCACATTGAGCACTTCAGATTAGGATGTTTTGTAGCTCTCTCACGTGTTCTGTAATAGAGCAACTTTTCTGTCCTAATTTCTAGCATTTTTTCCAAGTATAGTGTATTCTGTTGTTGGCAGAAAACCTAAGATTGATCCTCCCTGCTTTAATTGCATTTGATTGTGTTTTGATAGTGTATATTTTTGCAACTAAATATATTTTCTCCCCCTACAGATAGACAAAGTGAATGGCAAAGTCATCAGAAGGGCTTCAAGAAGGGTATCTTTTACATTTCGAAAGGTGTGTGGATGTTATGGTCCTTTTTTCTGCTCTTCCTCTAAACACCATATTAAACCCCTTAGTACATTTTATTGTTAGTGATTCAGTATTTAGTTGTTCAGCACAAGAGGAAAATAAAAATTGCCATTGTTAATGGAATTATTTCGGTAGTTTATATGATTGGTTGATATAGTCTATAATTTTCCTGTACAATATTCCTTTAAATACAATAATTAGCATATTTGAAAATGAAAATGCTTTAGAAACACTTGGAACAATTTGTATTCCCACAGTTTAGTGTATGTCTTGAAACTATCCTAAAATAAAAGCTTTAAATGTTAGATGAAAGCACATGAATGGTTTTATAAGTCTAACATGCCCTCTTCACATACGAGCCATTTGTGCTTGAAGCTTAAACAAGACCCACTTACTTTATGATGAATTTCAACATATTAGAACAGGGGTGATAATAATCAAAATCTAAACCACAGTTATAATTGTGACAGGGATACTATGAGAGAGAGAAAACAGAAGCATATGCTGTCAATTATGTTTCAATTGCAGTACAGACTTAATATTTTTATAATGTAAAATCAAATACAAAAATACATTTTCCTATTACTATGTTTACATGATGCAATCAATCTAGATTTTTCCTTACTAATATACATTTGACATTGTTGAAATCCTAAGAAATATGTCTGTGCCTGCAACTTCTCAGTTATAATAAACTAATTGTTTGTTCCAAGATTTTTCTTTCCTGTCTACATGTTAAAATTAACTTTTTGTGTATACCAGGTTAGAGAAGGTTTGTGCAAATGTGAATTTCCTCAGTATTGCGATTCTCAAAGATAAGGTTTCCCCGAGGTGGCAAGAAGGTTTACAATATTGAGAGATGCAACTTGTAAAACCTGAGGTGTGTTCTGCATTTGTTTTTTGTTCCTTAGACCACCAGTTCTCTGCCACCACAGCTTCATTCAGTAATCTTCATCATCAATCGATGCGCATACACTTAACATGGTAGAACACTGACAACCGCCTTGGCTTGTGGCTTCAGGCTTCAAATCATGTTATCCTCTTGCCTCCATTTTCAACTTCCAAGATGCAACATGAAATATATACTATAATTGTTAACTAGTGCAATAGGGATCAAGAGCGATATGTGGTTGACTGTTGAGGATAAAAACATCTCTATAGCTTATACCCATCCATTTAAATATTCTCAATCCGATAGGCATCGTCTCATTTGTACCAGTACACACTCAATTGTTTATGTAAAATTTCTTTATGTGATGAATTGGTTTTACTCGAACAAACATGAAAAAATAACAATGAAGGTAATAAATAACAAGATGGGAAGATATAGAGACTTGAGCTAATTTTGCGCAGATAAAGATCAATTGTCATTTCTTATTTCGCTGTTTTTTTTTTTTTTTTTTTTTGTTGTTGGAGTCATGTTTGTTGCATAATGATGCAGATATTCCTCACACAAGTATTCCTATCATTTTTCAGTTGTAGCCTCACGTGGCTTCACTAGTATATTGACTTTTAAGGATCAGATTTATAGCTTATTTGCTTAGATTACATATTTATATCAATTTTGTCATTGAATCTTCTTACATTTATTTTGCGAGCAATTATACTGACTTAATTTGCCATAACAAAGTTTTGAAAATAAAATTTATATATGGAAGTAAATGCAAGAATCTCAATGGAATTCAAATAGTACCACTGGTATTAAAGTTGTGTTCAATTCAGTATCAAACTTTAGCACAGCTGCTGCCCTTGTTTGAAAACATCTTAACCTTGCCTTTCCTATTGCATTGTTAGCTGAGAGTTAACTGCTTGTAATTTACGCTTTGCACTCACTCCATGCTTGGAGGACAAGACGTATACTTTCATCGCCTTAGAGATTCAGTTCGGTGGCTGAATAGATTTTGAACCACCCAAACAAACACATTTAGAATAACAAAGTCTAGACCAACTAGACATATATTTGCTTTTTATTATTGCCAACAAATTTCTTCATGAAATATCGCCATCCACAATCACATTTCATAATTGCCAGTTTTATCGGTTAGATAGATTAGAAGTTGGAATGCCGTAGAACTTAGACTGGCATTACCAAGCTTGCAAAAAGCACTGATCTAATATGGTACGGTGCTGCTTGGGGACTGGCCACCTCTTGAAGGCTGTTAATATTATATATAGATGATATTGTTACAAATGGCATTGCACTGCCACAAGGTCATTACGCCCCCATGAAATGGTCTACAGTTAAAACGTGTATTTTGCCGCCATTATAGATCTGTCATCTCACCTGCAAGAATAGCTAGCTATAGTAAACATTAGACGGAAAAATATTTGCTGAAAGGATAAATAATAAAACTTGATAACAACGATTTTGAAATTATGAAGCCCGCTTGAAAACACATTCAGTTTCATTATAGTGAAAGAAACTAATCAATGCTTCAGGCATAATTTTGTATCAAACTTGGAAATTCTCAGAATATACAGAATACCCTGAAAGTGATAGTTGGGCATTGCCATGTAAACAAGAGGAAAAATAATAATTGGGGCAATGACATTGGGGAATACCATGCTTTGTGCAAACAATCACATAAAAGAGTATTTCCCACATAGATTAGAGTAAATTCTAAGGATCCTTACCATGCATGCATTTGACAAAGAAATCGAGTTCGGACAAGCAAACATTTGCCTGCAGCAAAGATGGTTGCTGATAAACAAAGAATGAGAAGTGTCGGCGATCGGGATCATTTCTGGGCTTTGCCATCTCAATCAATTTCTTGTACCCTTCTCTATCATAGCAAAGGAGTGCATTCTCTCCAGCAGCCATCAACCCACGATCCCAAGCTGAGTTTAGCACCTGAGAAAACATATAACATACAATCATCATCATCATCAATTCGTCATCATTGATCAAAACATCCTTGGTCCAAGTTGACTGAAATAAGTTATGCAAACTCTTTAATAAGCATCACTGCTGCAATCATGTAAGTAACTACAGAACTTGTCAGAAGAATCATTCTCGTGAAGGTTAAGAACGTAGGAAAACAAAATTACCTGCCAACTCAAACCCTCTGGATCAATCAATGATTCATTAGCTTCCTGGCTGGAAAGATGAAATCCTAAGCAGACAAATTTCATGGTGACAGCATGTTTTCTCAGAACCTCAAACACAGGAGAATATCCATCCTGATTTGTTGGATTGTGATATCCTGCTGTCAACTCTGCTGCATGACTAGGAGTCTTATACCACCAGTATACAGCAGGAACCTACATGATATTGTTGTCTAAGATATTTATTCATTAATTTAAAGAAAATCATCTAATATCAGTTGGTATACTTGTACTTTCGAGGGCAGCATATGATTTTTTCAGGAGATGTAATGGCCATGTTTCATAAGGTCAAATACCTGTCAAATGTTAGTTTTTTTAAATCTGTTGTCACATGTTAAATCTGAGATTAAGTTTCCTCTTTGCGATATTGATATTATCTTATTTCCCAGTTGATTTCCTCACAAGGATTCACTCTGTTCCTCTTTTGCTTTTACTATTTCCCTTTTTTAACCAAAATTTTTATTTATACACCCACAGTATAATTTTCAAAGATAAGGAATTATACACCATGAAAAGTTTCTCTCTTTAAATTAAAATTTGCAGTAAATGCAATCCCAGTTTTTAAAGGGATACCAAACTGACCCTAAATTATGCCAACCCTGAATACACTCAATGCTTGCAGTAACTAACATCATCCAAATTTAGTCATACAACCTAGACAAAACTACTCTAGAAAAAAAACTGATATACCAGGAAGACTACCTTGACAGTTATCTTTGTTTCCTCGAAAGCAAGTGTTGCAAGCGACAAAACATTATCTGCATGGTCTATTAATGTCTGGGAGTACCAATGTAAGAAGAAGCGTCCATAATAGTTGTCATAATCACCTCGCTCACAAAAGAATCCAGTTTCATGTGGCATAGAATTGTAATGTCCAGCATTATCAGGTCCTCTAGCCCAGAAAGAGTGACCACGTAATTTGGCTGCTCTGCGCAGACTATGTTGCAGGTATTTATCATAGCACTGCCCATAGAAGATGAGACAAAAAACAGGACTCCTTTATAATATGATAGCATATACACTATTTATGGTACAGAGGAATGCAACAATTTTGCAACAGGGCCACAATATGAGGTACCTGAAACTCACCGATACCAGGATACCTCCATCCCATTCTTTCTGAGAAAGAAGGATATTTTAGCTCTCCAGATGCTCCAAGTCCAACCTCCACAGCAGAAATCAGACCTTCTGCAAACAGGTCATCAAACTCTGTCCGAAAGCTTCTCATCATATCAAAATAGACCTGCATATTTTTTGAGAAGGCTAATCAGTAACAAACACAGCAAATGAAAACGCATCTAGATTTCAATTGAGAAATACTTCAAAGAATATAATCTATGTTCACAGAGAATTGCACACATACTAGAAAGAAATGTTCTTTATTTAAGGTGAAATGCACAACTATACTAGAAATTAGCATGTAAATGTAACTAACAGAAATTTGACAATAAAGTGAATATCAAATCTTTGAATCTAGGAGTGTTGCATTCAATATTTTCATACCTCAATTCCAGTTCTGCCTTTGAGAACTCGTTCTTTGTCAATCCCCCAAGAAAGGCATTCAGTATTCCTCCGTCCTTCACGATCTGTGAAGAATATATCTTGGTTGTCTTTTCCAATATCCAAAACCCATTGTGGGAGGGAAATCAATGCATCACTAGAATCATTCCCTCCACATTCATGAAATGCCATAACAACCTTCAGAATTTGAAATAAGAATCAAGAAAGGTTCTCCAACAACTTCAAAGATGCTTCCCAATTCCCATAACAAAAATACACAATCCAATTAGAGAAACCTCTGACCTATTTTGAAATAATATGGTATTTCAAATAGCATGCAAGCGAGGTAACAGTTTTATGTATTGAATTGAACTGCTGAAGAAATGGACTTTTAAGAAATAATACTACTCAAATCATCCGCTAGTTATTATGTCAAAGTTTCCATATCAGAAATAGATAGAGTTGAGTTGACAACATCTACTCATTATGAAATGCTTTGTTCCATATTATGCCCATCATGTTTTTTACTTGTTTCAAGCATTTAATAGGCAGGACTTCTATCAATAATTCAAACCAAAATATGCACCTCTAAATGACTTGGGGTCCTATTACTGAAATCCCAGACATGCACCACATAGTACACATAGAAAAAACATACCTGTGTTTGATAATTCTTTTTAAAAGGACATCAATGCATGTATAGGATTATATGAGCAATTAAAATTATACCTGTAACTTCAGTTTGAATTCTCTAATAATGTTAAAAAGCTCCCTATAACCAGACCACACATATTTCTGTGAGCTCCAGCCTTCAACAATGCCCCACCAACAATCCACAACAACACCATCTACATTTAAAGACTTGATATGGATGAGCTCCTGCTTTATGCCTTCAGGATCAATCAACTGGCAAAATTTGTTAATAATACCAGCCTGCAATAAAAGACTAATTTTTGAAACCTTATAATCAAATACTAGGAAAACAAAGTACTAAAAGGACACACAAAAGAAAGTTGTAAATGTATAATTTGATGTATAGAACTACAAATCAAACAGGATCGATGCTAGTTATTCAGCAAGAAGCAAATAGAAGACACTTACTGGAAGCTTTACATAAACAGGAACATATGGTGTGCCAGTAAAGTCATTTTCATGCACCCCAGAATGAATATCTTGCATAAGCTGCATCAATAAATTACACTATCAGCTGGTCCTGGATCACATATTCTCATATATAAGGCTCCATATAATGGACATCGGTGCATAAGTTAAAAGAACTGAATACAGAGAAGGATTTAGTTTCAATCCCAAAACTATCTAGCTTACCACCAACCAACACAAAGCCATTGAGGAAGTGAGATTTTCAGGTGCAATATTTTTTTTTCTATATTGTTCTATATCAGCATTGTCATCGTCAATTTTTTTCTTATGAAGAATTATAGTGAATTTTACTTATCTTGATATTCAGGCTGTCCCTTATGGTTGTGAGTTTCACACACCAACATATCTAGCAATACTACTTCCAAATCAAGGGGAATATATTTTAAATATTAAGTGTATCTGTTAATAATACACTCCATGACTTCTTTCATTTGTTAAAACCATATCTCATGTATATTGGAATCAACATCAAATATGGTACAAGTCCACTAGAATTAATCACTAAATCACCTGATCAGCCTCCAAGCAGTCAACTGTATTGATGGGGCTAGCATTTGTATATTTCTCAGTCTTCGAGTCCCTTTCTGCAATTACAACAGAATCAATGGATGCAGGTGACAAGCATTCATCAATTCTAAGCACACATGTCTGATTCTCAATCGTTTCCTTAACAGAGCAATTCCTTAAAGAACCACCAGAGAGCTGACTTTCAACTGATCTAGCCGCAAATGACCCCTGCATCATAACTTATTACATTACACAAAGGTGTAAAAAAAAAAAAAAAAAAAAAAAAAAAAAAAAAAAAAAAAAAAAAAAAAAAAAAAAAAAAAAAAAAAAAAAAAAAAAAAAAAAAAAAAAAAAAAAAAAAAAACTTAAAATCAACATAACAAATCATTTTCTCATTACATCTCAGGTTGAATAGGTACGCACTGTAAATGTAAAATGTTTACCCTATCAACCAATAAAAAATCATCCTTAGTATGATTTTTAAAATCTTGTGATTGAATGACAGTGTAAAGAAACCTTTACATTGTCAATGTATGTATTATTTATTCTTTCAATTTTCTTTTAATCAATCCGAGTAAGTAAATTCAATCACATTGCCACAATTGGCTACATCTCAACTTCCAAACCTTATAAACTATCAACAAATTGGAGTATTCTATAACAAGCAACTATAATCATTTGTTAATTAAAGCTCAACACGAAATTTTGAGAGAATTGAAAAGAACCATGTGAGAAGGAGGGGGGCACTGGCGGTAGGTGGTGCCGTCGGCGTCGACGACCCAGCCAGCCTCACGCGCGAGCGCGGCGAGTACGTCGTTCATGTCGGCACGCGCTGGCAGGGGGAAATTGCCGTACTGGCGGAGGCCGGCAAGCATGCGGCTGGTGATGGCTCGGCGGTGTCGCTCGCGGAGCTTGGTGCGCTCCTTCTCCTTCTCCCTCTCCTTCTTCCCCTTGCCGGCGGAATTGGTGGTGGCCGCCGCCGCCGCGAAACCCCGAGGACGGCGGGGCTGAGGGTGGGGTTGGGGGTGAGCTAAGTAATCGGAGCTGTGATCGCTCTGAGGGTCGAGATCTTGCGTTGAAGCGTCGTCGTTTATGTTCTTCATCTTCACAATTCAATTTTCACGGTTCTCACTCAACTTCTTCTTCTCGCTTCTTCATACTCTAATTCTCTGACGACTAAAACTCAACGCCGTTTTCTGATTGTTTGTTTTCTGGCCCAACGTAAACGACACCACCTGCTTAGTGCTTCTTGGGCCTTGATTTGTCAAACCTCTGTGTAACTAAAAAAAAGTTTTAAAATAATTGCTGTGCTTGTACTTTCGACTTTAGAGGGTTTGATATATGCTATAACAAACCACGTGTATTCACGTTGGAAACATAAAATGTTATACTAACATGTATGATGTATATGCATCTTATTTGTATATAGTGAATCAATATTTTTTTATTATTTTGCATGATTGTAATTTCATTTCAATTTTCTTGTAGTAAACTAAGGAAGTCAAGCTCGCTCGTTTAAGTAAGATACATTAATTATTATAAATTTTATAATATATGTCTTTAATTATTATGGATTAAAAAAAATCTTCGAATTAAATTTAATATATGCATCATGTGGTGCATGGAGGAAAAACGTCACATAAATTAGAAAGCAATGTGAGAAATAATAGTGTTCTCAGCTCTATTTAGAGGATTTAGACCAAAAAAAAAACTTGGTACAATACTAGGCTCAATCACAAGACTATAGACCTAATACCTCTTACGATCTACTAACTCTATCAATGGCCGTGCAAATGTGAAGCATAAGAATTGATACGTGAATCGTTATCAACTAGCAGTGAAAATCACAAGAATTACTCCCATTCTCGAACATATCTCGAAATGATGAAAATAGGACTCCGCGACCGCTAGTAAACATCTCGCCTTTCCTTATAGATATCATACTCCATTACATTTAAAGGATCAGGTATGAACAACTCTTTAAACATCTTCATCTTCTCCTTTTCATACACTCAGTGACTTGATTGTCGGAATCTTTGTGCTGTTATTGTTGGTGTGCATCGTCTAATTCATATCTACCATATTTTCATATTTTCATTGAACAACTTTAGAGACACTTTTCACATAATAAGAAGAAAAAAATTAATAAGAAAAATCTCGTTAAAGATGATCAAATAGATTTTCTTTTACATATATTAATCATTAGTTGATTAATACTTTGTACCATTGTATGATAACCTAAAGTTTTATTTTGCACGTAATAATAATTTCATACTTTTTTTTTTTTTTACTTAGCTCGTATTGTACTATTAAGTATAAGTTCAGTGGTATCTGGTTGAAATTGGATTACATACTCTCAAGATTACAAAATCAAAGGATACTGCAGAGTGTGCTGTGGGACTGACATGTATGAAGTTCCAATGACTGTCAATACTAACTTATTACCTCTGTATGCGTTGAGCCTACCGATGGCAAGCAACTATCAGCTCACGAGGCAAAGCCATGCTCATTTACAGATCCGAAAACCAACTACATGTGCTTTGGGCCATGTGAACTACTTGAACCAATACCACTTTGCATGATCATCTATTTAAACAATTTTTTATTTTCATTTTTACGAGGGCATTCAATCTTAAACTTGCTATTTTGTATTTTATAATAATAATAATAATAATAATAATAATAATAATAATAATAATAATAATAATCTGATAAGTGATCTTAACATAGGCTGAGGACAGTGAGTGGCTGCACTGCAACATGGAAAATGTACCAGGTTCCAGCATTAATACGATATAAAATTATAAAAATATTAAGCAAGTAAAAATAAAATTTAACAGTTCAATTAAGATAAGTGGGTGATCCAAAACTGAAGTAAATCATCCTATAACCACCCCTTCATCATGATCATGCATTGGAAGAACACAAGGTAGACAAATTGTCCAACAAAAATGAGTGTAGCTAGTGGTCTTTTTAGGTTTGTTAGGAGACAACTACCACTTGTCTCCACAATTTGAAATGTTTTTTTCCCCTTTTTCCTCTGAAAAGTGAAAAGGATATCATCACACGCATGCACCACTGCTTATAGTTTTGAAGCCACTCAGTTGACTGGTCTACAGATAAAGAGAATGATTCGGTCAAAGATGCTTGTGCCAATGTGCAGTTTCCTCATGACCAAAAGTGCTCATTTGACTGATGGTTTTTACCAAATTGTGTGTTAAACAAGAAGTGGGGCAAAACAAAAGGTTGTCGGATACATCATAAGAGAACCTTTTTTTGTGAAACATGTTGGAAAAATTCTTCATTAAACAATACCTCCACCCCACCTTTTTGGGCCATCTGCTTCACTTGGTGATAGAGAATGAGCAAGTAGATCATTCTATTTCTACTATGGTCTGATGTTTATTCAGAAATTGGAGTAAATAATCATTGACAGCAATGAGAGTGCTTCTTCTGATGGTGTCACATCAGCTTATGTGCAATGAATGATCAAAGGAGCCAACAGTATCTCAGAAGGAGATATTGATTAACAATTGGGCACCTTAGTTCTCGCTTGGCAGTGAATCAGATACACAGATATCCCGTCGACATAGTGGGCACACCCTGTGTATGATAATATAATAAAAGTTAAAGAGATACACATTTCCAAGCATCTTTAGCACATGAGTTGCATGTAAAGATATTAACATAAAGATCATATGAATAAAGAACAAGATGGTACATCGGGACATATATAGCTTGATTTGAAGATGCAAAAGAATTTCATCAACTATTACAGTAGGGTCTAATGAATTGCCAAGAATTAAAGCAGTAGAAAATCCATAACATCATGTTGTCAGAAGGGCATTCAATCTTTCATTATTCATCACAGAATATCATGGTGGCGGAACCACAAGTTGTATAAATTGTAGAAAATATGGCAAAAGCTCATAAGATGGCACAACATTCAGTCAGTTTAGTCAATCTCCAAATTTTACCATCATATAGTTTTGCAAATATCCAGTGTTTACCAGCATTGCTTAACAGTTTACTTATTAAAGTGCTTCTAATTTAAAAATAGACACAAAATTCACTCATCTATGTTCTTTATTCTTTTGTGCTATTTACTAGATAGGTTCCACAGTACCAGATATGAATTGATACACCACAGCAGTAAATTTTATATAGATTTGAAGTTTTTAGCCATATAGTTATCCAAAAGGACTCCCAACCCCCTATACCCACATACCTGTGAACCTCCTTCAGCCACTTGTCTACACATGTTGTATGAAATTCATGATGACAAGGCAGAACTCGCATGCTGTCTCCATCCTCATACTCCACAAGGCATATATAACATCTTTGATATTAAAGGATTAGCAAAGGAAAAAAAAATAAAAACTGTTAGTGCATTCCATGCTGGAGAAATGCCTAAACTAGTTTTTAGTTTATTAGTACAAAATAAATTTAAAAATAAAATGCACAACATGGTCATTAAAAAAAGTGAGAGGGGGCAAAGGCCACACTCCACAAATAGGTAGATATAAATTCATACACCTCAAATTATATATTATATAATAGTTAAAGCTAAATATAAAGCAAGTGATGATGACAACAACTGGGTACAGAGGTGGGAAAGCTTCACGGAATATGGTATCAGTTAACATTTTCTCGCACGACATGACTAAATAGTGTAGTTCACTGTTTGCATTCTCCTTTTTAAGTTTTCTCTCATAAAAGTCGCATATGGTCTAAGTTTTGTTTGACATGCCACTCAAAATAGAATCCAGAGAGGATTATTTAAATTAAAGAAGTGGAAATGAAAGTGGACAAGAAAAATAGAAAAAGAAAAATCCAAAGGCATTTGAGAAAATGAACACTGAGAAGGATGAGCCTGAATACTTACTGTACAGGTTCTTCTTGATGTTTGTGCAACTTTGTGTATAATTTGACAGGCAAGGATTCCACAACTTCATTAGGTGCAGGAACAGAACCGATAGATGACACAGAAGGGTGAGAAGATAAAACCACAGATTGCTGGTGAATTTCATCCAGAACCTAATTAAAATATGTACAAATATTCAACTTGTATAATTATAAAACAATGGCCACCAGAACAACTAACACAGTACATTGAACTTACTTCAAATAAAGCTTCAGCTAGCATAACAATTCTTGATATGCTAGCTCTTGCATTGGTATCATCATTTGAATTGGTATCACGACTATTGATTCTGCATGCACAACGACCATTTCTATGTTGACCAGATAAGATACATGATCTGTCATGTCCAGAAAGATTTTCGAACCGGCTACCCAACCGCTGAAGAGCACGGACCTAAACCATTTTAAATGTGCATTATTAACAATGAATAAAATCCAGGGATGGGGAAAGAGAAGAAGTACAGATGTTTCCAGAAAAGAAATTACAGGTCTTACAGAATTTTTTGTTAGAAATGCCTCAATTCAATTATTTAAACCAATATCAAACCGTTTCTTAGCTCTATGTGGATGTTCCTCAGCCCACAGTTACTGATTACCTACAAGCAGAACATCTTGGCTTTTTTCCCCTTTTTCTTTTCATATTATAAGGGTATGCTTTTTGTCTGGTAACATATTTTATCAGACCATTAGTAGTTATTCAAAAATTCATAGTGTACAAACCTGGGACCGTATTCTTCTTCTCCGTTCGAGGAAATTGGACCTATGCTCCAGTAGATCATGATACCTAGTTTCTCTAGATTGTGAAGTCTCAACTTCATAGTCTTGGATGCCAAACAAGGAGCTAGGTGTACTAGGTAGAGGATATCTAGGTGTAGAAGAATTTGCAGCATTACGACCAGATGGTGACACTCTTGTGTCTCTCTCCCCTGTCCGTCTTCCATTATCTTGACTAGCGTCTCTCTCTCGTTGCAGAGGGCAAAATGTGAAGTCCGATACTGTTGATCGGCGGAGAACCCTGTCACGGAGCCTTCCAACACTTAATGTCCGGCTAAAACGAACATTACGTTCAACAGGCACTCGAGCTCCATTTCGTCTATCAGCATGTCTAGTCTCAATGTTTTCTGAATCAGTATGAATTCTAGGAGAAAACAAGTTCACATCTGGCACTTCTCTTGTACCATTTCCATCTCTGGCAACATCCTGAACAGAAAGTGTGTGACTGCTAACTAAGTTGCCAGGGGAAACTACTGTTGGGGTATTGGATCTTAAATTATTGGAAGCTTCTTGATGACACTGTATAGGCACTTGACTAGCAAGAGATACATTAAGCAAGTCACTATGGTGTTGAGTTTCATTTCTATTGATCAAGCTGCCAGGAAGCCCTGGAGGCAGATTAAGCTCATCTTCATTGTTAAATATTGAGAGACTCTCTGAAGAAACCGGGCAAGGCCTAGATGACCCCAAACTTGTGGTTCTGCTAAGTCTGAAGCTTATATTACCAGGAACAAGGCTAAAGCGAGAAAGGAATCGGCTTGAAGGGTTCAAGGACTGATTTGAAGAAGAATGTGCAGAGCTGCTACCAGTTCTGGATGTAGTGTGACCCCACTCCTCGAGGTCAATGTTAGAAGGCACACAAGGCACTTCATCAGATTTAACCTTTCTAAAAGACTCTGTCTTCCCCTCATCTGAATCTATTTCATTGCCACTGCTGTATGTTACATCATCTCCATTTACTTTATTCTGATCACAAACCTAAATCATGTGTTTCAAACTACAGTTAGGCAGTTAGTACAACAAAACTTTTACCAAATCCAAACAGTTATACGCGGAAACAAATATATGAAAACAAATGGGGAAGAGAAACCATTCCAAGATATTATTTTCAAAACAACCTGAAGGGCATGTCATAGCTTAAAAACAAAATAGGGCCGCATAGGACAATGGGGCTAACAATAGGACAAAGGCGTAGAGTTAAGAAAATCCTGATACGCCACCACACCAGAATCTTTTAAATTTATAAATTTGTAACAGGAACTCAATGTAGATCCTCTAAAGTGTGTAAATCATTTTAGAAAGTAATATCAGCCATTAATGAGAAAATCAATGGTTAGTATTGCATGCACATGCATAACAAATCACAGATATATAGAAATATCACCAGCAGTTGATTTTATTATCAATGACTGAGATTACTTACTTTACCCTTAGTTTTGAGAAGCCAAATCCCTCAATATATTATTAGCTGTAGCTTGATTTTAAGTTTGTTAAATCACGTCATTTCCTCCATTAATGAGAAAATCAATGGTTAGTATTGCATGCACATGCATAACAAATCACAGATATATAGAAATATCACCAACAGTTGATTTTATTATCAATGACTGAGATTACTTACTTTACCCTTAGTTTTGAGAAGCCAAATCCCTCAATATATTATTAGCTGTAGCTTGATTTTAAGTTTGTTAAATCACGTCATTTCCTCCATTAAGAATCGATTTATTATGAGTCTCAGCATTAAATTAAAAGGCAAGAAACATATGTCAAGGGATGAACTGAAAGAAAATCAATAACTTTCAGTTTCCACATTTTAGATTTTATTGTAAATGTATCGACACCAAGCATCAGTGCAATAATCTTCATAGTAAGCAACGCCGTTATAAATGCATGTTGTTTAAAATAAAACACATTAAAAAGTAACGGGAAATTCAAGCACCGAATCTAGAAAACACAGGTTTATTAAAAATAGAAAAAAAAATGTCTTCATACTTGATTTTTTTTATAAAAAAAAAGTAAAATTTATGAAAATAACAATCCTTTAAATAAAAATCTAATTGACGTAACATTGAAAAGGATGCGAAAGAGTTGAAGTTTAGAATTACCTGGTCGTCACTATCAATGTCACGAGATCCAGACGAGGCTCCCAGACAATACGATGGGAAACCTCGGTGCCCCTTAGATCGACCCTTCCTAAAACTCCCCGAAGACGACGACGACGACGATGATGACGTGGCCTTGCTGGCACTGGACCCCATCTTCTTCTTCCGCAAAACGAATGCGTTTCGGGATACCCAATGAGGCGAAGGGCAAGACCCAGAAATCAAAATGCGGTCTTTTTATAGATCCCGGGTGGTTCAGATCTGCAGAGAATGATGGAAAAACTAAAGCGGGATTTTTGAATGGTGCATTGTTGAGGTGGTTGAGTGATGCAGCGTTTGAATAAGTAATAAGAAAAAGAGGTTGGGATTGTGATATGAGAGAAGAGAGAAGAGGGTAAAGCCGGAAAGAGAAGAATGGTGTGGTGGTGAGAGTAGCTAGCTGGGGGAATGAGACAAAGCAACTCGCAGGGAAACGGGAAAGGAGGCTTTTTTTGTAAGAAAAAAAGTGAGCAAGGAACATAAAAATAAAGTTGTAGATGTGCACTTTAATTTATTAAATAATAATAATGTAAAACAATTTATAAATGTGAGTTGTTTAATTGGTGGTTTTATATGAATTTAATGGGTATGCATTTATATTTTACAATAATTTTTAGAATATTGTCTAATTATAAAATATTTATTTTAAAATTTAATAAATTTATTACATGGTGGGTTGTTGTGATTAGATAAAAATAAATAAATGCATATGCTGTTAGTTAATATTATAAGAAAAGAAGAAAAAAAAATGGTTAATAGAATAAAGAAAATGACATTTATTTATTGTGTGTGCCCCCACGAATTTGGGGATTCAAATATAGGTATGGTGTGGTGGTGGTACGCTCACTGCTGTGTGTCTTTCAATCGCATTCAATTTGACAGTCAGGTGGAGCTGCCCCAACTCCTAAGTCCTATCCTCTCTTTGCCTTTTCTTTTCTTTATTCTTTCGGAAATCAGAAAAGAACTATTATCTTTACCTTGTTTGAATACTGAATCCCCCATGTCTTTTGTTTTCATGCCAAGAACCTACTCTCATTTTATGGTAACGGTAACTGGACTCAGAGTTAGGGGTGTTCGCGGTCTGGATTGGATCGGTTTTGAAGAAAAAATCATCCGATCCAATTCCTTCGGTTTGGTCATTTAATCATCCATTCGGTTTGAAATTTTTTTCAAATCCGATCCAATCCAATCCAATTTTTTTCGGTTTGGATTGGATCGGTTTTCGGTTTTTTAAAAAGTCTAAAAATAAAACTTATGAGAATTATTTTTATCAAAATAAGGAGTATCTAACATAAACAAACACATTCATTGGACAAAAACAAACATCATTTTCTAATTTTCATTAGACAAACATGTTAATTGGACAAAATAAGAAACAATGTATTGCATTTTTGATTTTTGGGCTATGATGGGGAATAGGCCCAAGTAGATAAGGGGTAAAGTATAGTTTATAATTGGATCGGTTTGGATTGGATCGGTTTTCATCGGCCAATCCGAAAACCGATCCAATCCGGTGAAAATTTTCGGTTTTTTTTCGGTTTTCGATTTTTCGGTTTTCGGTTATTTCGGTTTTCGGTTTTTCGGTTCGGTCACCGCGGTTTAGATCGGTTTGGATCGGTTGATGAACACCCCTACTCAGAGTTGGTGCTTTAAAATTATATATTTACCATAGAAAAAGAAACTAAAGACGCATTTGGTAGTGACCAGTGAGAAAAGAAAAAGGATGGACGATAAAAAAAAATGTAAATAGGTGAAAGATAAATTGAAAATTATGATGTTTGATTGAAGAGAAATAAAAAAAGAGAAATGAATAAAAATAAAGTGAAAAAATACTAATAAATCTTGTCTTATTTCAATCTAGTTCTATTCAACTAAACAATTAGTATTATTTTCACTCTCCTCCAATTTTCATGTTCCAAACAGGGTATAAAGGGAAAAAAGAAGATGAAAATATTAAACTTCTTCGTACATGTAAAAAGAAAATTAAGGATAAGGGAATTGTGATTTCAATTTTTTTATAGTGACTGGTCATTTTTTAAATATTTGAGACCTATAAAACCCAAAATGATTAATTTGACCTTCTTTGTATTATTGATTAATGTGTTACTGAGCAAGAGGCGGACTGGTGGCCGTATCCTTCAAATATTTTCTTCCATTTCCATTCCACCTAAAAAAAAAGGTGTCAAGCATAGAACATATGATAAAGAAAATGTTTGGAGAAGTTTTCAATTAATATTTTTAAAATTAATGAATAAGTCTTACATAATTTCAAATATTTTAAATAAATTTATAACTTTAAAAATTTATAATTAGATTTATGGAGTAAAATTTTGTTAATAGATAGTGAAGTTAAATTAAACTTTGTCATTTTAATTATGAATTTTAAAAGCATAAGAATTTATTTTTTAAAATTCAAATAGTTTAAATATTAGATTAGTATGATGGATGAATAAGAAAATTATTGAACTACTTAAGAATTTTTAAATAAATTTCTATATTTTTAAATTTTGTAAATAAAATTAAAAAAATATTTTGTTTAAATTTAAGGAAAAAATGAATTACAAATGACTTAAAAGTTTAGAAACATAAACAATATTTTTTCAATTTTTTTAAAAAATCTCAAATAATTCAATAATTTAATAATTAATTTGACCTATCTTTTTTGTGGTTTTTCCTACTAGGATGATTTTTTAGTGTCACACCAAATTCAATAGTAACATCAAAGGCATAGAAACGTCAAGTCCAAATCAATCCAATATGATGGATTAGATAACATACTAAGGTGGTCTACACGAATTATTTAATAATTCTGAAATAATTCAATATAATTTACTGATTAATTTAACCCTTTTTTTTTGTGGTTTCCCTGCGAGGATGAATTTTTGGTGTCACACCACATTCAAATAGTAATACCAAAGGCACATACGTTATGTCCAAAAATCAAATGCAATGATAAGTAAAGTCCAAAATATATCCAGTATGATGGATTATATAAAATATTAAGATGGTCTACATGATCCTTGAGATATGTATGTGTGACTATATACTATTTTTAATTTTTTTAATAAATTAAGTTAGTTAATAATTAAATATTAAAAAAATGTCATGAATAATAAATAAATATGTCAATCAATTTTTATATAATATATAAATTAATGTTTAAAATTGTTCTCAACATTATAATCACAGATATTTTTAAAATAGAGAATGAAATATCTTAATTAAAAAATAAGGAACTAAAATCATGCATTTTTAAAAATGAAGATAAAATGCCTCAGTTAAAAAAATAGGGGATTAAAAATGTATATTTGAAAAAATATTAGCCTAAAAAATATATATAACAGAAAGAGCAAATTAATGTAGCCATTATTTGAAGACCAATACAAAAAAGTATACGCTAGCTAGGTGCTATGCTAGAGGTACATGCTATGGACAGAGATCTTCCACGTGTGGCGTTCTAAAATATTTTGCACCGTACTTGGTAATTGCCAAGTTAACTGATCTTCAATAACACAAGGTTCCAGGCCAATGGAACTTCACACCTGTTGAATTACAAGATCAGTGTGCCCCAAAATCACAGGAATTGGGATTAGCATATTCATAACCTCGCTCCAACATGCACAGTTATGAGATGTTTAAATTAATTAGTTGAGAAGTTCAAAATTTGTATTAGAAACTTCCAACAATTGTGCTTTTCAATTCATGGATTGCTAGATATACTTAAGCAATTAGTGCAACACCGTAACCTCTTTCAATTCTTCTCCAGTAACATCTTAAACCAATGTATACAGTTCATATTAGTCATATAGGCTTTGTTTGGGACAAGAATTTTAGAGGAGAAAAGAGGGAAGGAAAAGGTTTGGGTAGTAACACCTCCTTATTTGTGAGTTTTAATTTTTGAGGAAAAGAATTTGAAGATTTTTAAAACTCCTCTGAATTACTCAAAATCATTAAAATTGTTGTTCCCCGATATGGAATTTTTAGAAGAAAAAGTAATAAAATTACTATTATACCCTAGCTACAAATTCAAAAATATATTAAAATATATTAAAATTTTACATTTAAATTATATAATTTTCACATTTAACATCTTGTTAACCCTTCATTTTTCTCTCTTAATATATTTTTAACTCCCAAATAAGAAAGAAGGAATTTTCCTCATTTTCCTCCTTTTTCTTCTCCTCCTTTTTCCTTGAATCTCTTTCCTTCTCTTCCTAACTCCCAAACAAAGCCATAGAGTACAGTTTATTATCGCTCAGCAGTGCACAACCAGAAACAATCATCCTACATGCTCCATTAGTAACAGAACCATCACCCAACTCTCCTTGAATCAAATCTACTTACCTAGATACTGTGGGAGAATCCAGCAACTTAAGAGTATATTTTTCAAAGTTGAACAATTTAACCGGAAAAACTTCCATGCTTCACAAAATTAAATGTTTTTCATAATACAGGACATTCAAAAAGAAGCCCAGCAGAAATACCAGAACATCCCCTCCCCCAAAAATAAATCAGTAAATACAAATATAGGCCAAGTAACTGCAGTAAAGTTCAAGCTTACACTGATTGGGTCTCATTATGAAGCTCTGTCTGAAGTTTATTGCAGTCTGTATGAAGTCAAAAAATGATCAATTCAATGGAATTGGCTTTTATTCCATCTTGTTCTGCACAGCCAGCACCAATCCATATTTCTAAATAATAAAAAGAAAAGGACAAAACTTAGATTCAGTTCTTTAAGTTCTGTCTGTACTGTTCTTTAATTATAATTGAAATTTCACCTCTATGATCTATAATCCTTTAATGCAAACCTTTATTCGGGGATCATTGAAACACAACTCCAATTCTGATAAACTCTGCTAAAAATTCTTATTGGAAAACAACACAAACATCCAAAAATCCAAAATAGCAGTTCCTCCACATAGTCAACCTGAAGTTTACCGGACAACAATTGAAAGAAGAAAAACACACTAAACTTCAACCACTGATAATACCAGAAGGAAATTTTCAAACAAAACCCAATATTTTTATAATCTCAAAAAAGCATATTAAACACATTGTTGCAGTCATTTCATTCAGGTAAAAACATAGTTAAAATGTTAACAGCAAACTGGCGGCTCATACAATAACTACACGACCCAAACAAACAGCTTCTGCATAGCAGATTTACTGTGAATAGAGTCATAGACCCTGTGGTACTAACTACTAACAAGGGTTGTGGTCCCATGAAATGAATTGTCTTAGGGTTAGTATCTTTAGACTTTAGGTATTGGTTAAGGAATTAAAAGGAGAAACTATTTAATGTGAAGATTATTATAAGAGAGCGTAAAAAAGTCATAGACAATTTAATTTTACCTATCCAGTGAAAATATTTCTCCTTTTAATTTTTTAATAATACACTAAGGATATCAATTAATATTTGTCATCATGATATTAGTAATGGTTAGCATTTGTCATTACCATATTAGCAACTGAAACATGACTGAGAAGTCTGATAATACATTATCACTATCAACTTTGGAAACTACACCAAGAAAATGTCAGACAAACAATAAAACAAAATTCACATCAGTCACAACTCACAACTCACAAATCATAAATTCATAATTAATCCTTCTTACATGGAAAACAGTAGGAGAGATGGTCCAGCTGTGTCATATACTCATATTTAATCAAAAAAGCAAACCAGCCTTTATAGGATGACCTATAAGATGCAAGGACCATATAAATAAATGTTACCCATCTGCAGTATTTATGAATCAATAATTATAAAAAAAAATGACAGCTTTAAATAATATTTATGCTTACCAGAGGAACCAACGTTAGTAGAAGCCCACTGATCCCACAATTAATGCACACAAGTTCAATCCACTGTGCCTGATAAGTGAATTATAAAACGAAGTGAAACGCTAAGTCTAAAGTTCAATATCATAATTCATGATGTTATGGATCATAATATAGTGGGAAAAAAAAAATGAAATCCCATCTATTAGATATTGCTAGGCGTGGCGTGGTACTGGACACAATTGTTCTCGTTAATGAATCGCAATTGACAGAACATGGAACCCGATGAATTCAATAAGAACATGAGTGGTTTCAATGCAAACCATCAAAATTCAGATATACATGTGTTCGTAGTTTGGTCCCCAGTGAAACGAATTTGTAATAGATACAAACGACATGAGTGAAGAAGGCAAACGACACGATTCCGGCGAAGGTGAGATCAGTTCACAGCGGCGAGTAACGACGGCGATCGAAGAATTACTTATCAGTTTATCGAGACTCGAATTTCGAGATACGAGAATTGAGAAAAGACAATTGCAATCGCCAATAGCTCGTAGCGCGTGTTTAATGTTTACGACGAATTATTGACTTGTGAAATATATTACTATTAAATTAAATATTAATCGATAATATATTTTAGAAACATAATGCTTCGTTGTTTCAAAAAGAATGCATGGTAATTGGTAAAGTAAGTTGGTTTCTTATTAAGGTTGCTATATATTTGCCATAGATAATAAAAGCATGAAATTTCACTTGGAACGGAAAGCATTTCTTGGCGTGCGAGTTAGGTTATGTTTGGATTAAAGTTAAAAAAAAAAATACATATGCAAATTTCAATGCGTAACTGCGAATATTGCAACTTTTGCTTAGCTCACCTTGTTCGTTAGTTTGGGAAAATTGGACTTCGTAGCTGATGCATCTGATGTTCCATTCGCGGTCACATTTTTCTAAAATTCACACAACATATGAAGCTCTCACACGTTATGAAGTAACATCAATCACAGAAAGAATATACTAGTACTAATTTTTATTAAGATTAAATGACAGTACTAAACAATGATGGAAGTGCGCCCGGCACACAATTATGTTTAGTGCAGTGGCGGCATTTCCTTTGTAATTTTGATGGCCTAATAATAAAATTGGAGATCATATTTTCTTATTCAATGCCATGCTAACCAATAAGTGTGTGTGGTTTTTATTAGAATGATAGAAACAAATGTGTGCTAGATTTTGATGAAATGAGTATATTTATACTCCTGGATGGTCGTCTTGTGGGTCGAAAACACGGTTGTGACAAGTGGGGTTGCAAGGGTAAGGGCAATCTATCTGATGGAAAGGCCTTCTTTCATAAAACCAATCCGCTACAGCCTTTGCAATTGTCTGAAAAATTTTATGCAGACAAGTTAGCTATATATTCATGTGATAGGTTTAAATATCCTTTTAATCTATACAAATATAATAGTTTTTGCTTTTAGTGTTTTTTTTTTTTATGATACTGTCCAAACCTTCTGGCTTTCTTCTTCTCATTAATCTCCATTACAAAAATGTTTCAGTGGCTTCATCAGGCGTTGACACATGATACAAGTGTTTTTTGTAAGATGGCGTTGTCACGCTACGAAGCCTAATGGAATCAGCAAGCTTTTTTGTAATGAAGACTGATAGGAAAGACAAAAAACAGGAGGTTTGGACATCGCAAGGATCATAAAGAAGTAAAAATTAAGGGAACTAAAAGCAAAAAGCGGTTATATTTGTAGAGAAAAAAAAAAAAAGATATTTATGAGTATGATATATTAATACAGCTTCTTACTGTCTTTTTCAGCTCTGGAGAGTCACTTCTCAACCATGTCTCCTGCATTTCAGTTTGGCAGTGGGCATAGCAAGAGTCTATGAACATTCCTTTAGATGAAGAGTTGCCTAGCACAGTTATAGCCCTTAAAAATTCTGTCCTAAAGCCTGTAAATCAAACCATCCATAAAAGTGAGGTCATAGAACTGCTGTGATCAGGAATTTCATAGGGCCCTAAAAGCTTTTAGCAAACTTCAGAAGGATATGACAACATTTGATGTTGTGACCATAGTAAGCTGTTTTTGTCATGCCAATATTTTTAAGGGCCATAAACACTAATTGATAGAGATATGACCAACTATAGACAGCTTTATTATAAGGGTGGTGGTTACAAACTTGGTAAAATTCTGAGTTTGGATTTCGGCATTATTCCATGAGATACAAATAATTAATATAAGAATACTCATCACCTTGCATTAGATCTAGTTGATCAGGTGAGCAGTTGTTTATATCAAGCTTGCAGCTATGCCAATGGCCTTCAGGATCAGCAACACCCGGTGCCAAAATGTTCTTAATCTGAATCAAGCAACATCCTGAGGATCAGGGAAAGGACTAGAAAAATATCTCCAGTTATTAAGGGATAGTTGCAAAACATCAAATGATAGCTCATTATGGAGATAAGTTATCAACAACCATATAGAGTTATTTTTTGGGGGGAAAGTAAAGTTCATACTAACTTCATATTGAATCAGGAAATCTTAAGAACAGAAGAGTACGTGGAATAAGTTTTGAGTCAATTTCTGATAGTGTCCCGGTTGATTTTGCATAAGAAACTAAGTTTTTGCAGTTTTTATTCGGGTCAGTATCATAGGACTAGTGTGACCAATACAATAAGCAAGGAACACCACTATGCAAATAAACTGATGTATCTTGAGCAACAGAAATTAACTGACCTGCCATGAGTCGTATGCCGCATTTACAAAGAAGATTGGTGTAGTGATGCGTGACACCAAATATTGTGGGAAGAAGCACTACAAGATTGTTCAGAAATCAGAGATATTAGTAACCCGAAAGAAGAAATTGCAAAGGTAGAAAGATAGAAGTAATTCATAAACCTACCAGCCTTGGGCTAAGTCTTGAAGTGCACGATTGAGGCAAATTCCCAGCAGAGCCCTAATAAAAGGTAAAGAAAAGAAAAATCAGACTTGAATATTTTAGATCTTCCTTGAATGAATGTTTCGCAAAGTATCTTTCAAATGAAAAGAGCGAAAACATTAGTGGTTGTTTTTTTGTTTAGAACACAACATAAGCTAAAGTTGAAATAGATCAGATAGAAAGGAAAGGAAGGGTACATGTGTGGCAACAACTTGACTGAAGTACTGTTCAATGTGTTGTTCTCCCAAGACATCCTTTCTGTTAACAGTAGCATATTGAATCATAAAATGAGCTAAGGAACTCTAAATTTTAGGAAAAGGCTAAGTAAAAAATCATTTTTAAGGAACTTACCCATTAATAAAGTAACCAGCATCTGAGAGGCATTTCACTCTAGTTCCTCGAGGTAATAGAGCTCGAAATCGATCACAATGCAGTACTGATGTTAATCCTCCAGCTGAACATCCCGAGATAATAGCCTGTAGTTACAAGTTCTGGTGAGTGAATGAAAAAAATCAATAAAGAGGAAGAAAAGAGTGGCAAGTCATCAACGTCTCTTACATTTCGAGCATTTTTCATTCCTTTTGCTAGTAAATCCTCCATGACAGCATTGAAAATCCTACCTCCTCTGAAGTGCAACTTAGTTACCTGATTTGCACATCACAATATTAAAATTTAATTAAAAAGACTAATGACTAGTATTTTCCTTAGATTTAGATGTTTAAATTCCTTTGGATTTTGCTGAACTTACTGGATTCACTGCTTCCACATCACCAGTAAATGATGAACCGTCACAATACCTAACCTTGATTCTGTTCCAGTTGTAGAAATCTGGAATTCACAATACTCAATAGAAATTTACAAAAATATTGGATTCATTAGGACAAACAAAATTGTGTTGACTAGTGGGAAAGACCTGGATTAAACATTTGCCTGTTATTCAAAATTCCTGAAAAGGCAATTAGCTTGGCCATTTGCTTAGATGAACCTAAACGATTGGTCTTGCGAGCAAGGCAAGTAGTGACATTGTTGCACCATCCTCCTCCCTAGTAGAAATGAAATAGATTAAAGATTAAAAACGATTGAAAATAAATCTTATATGATTTGTCCAAAAAGGTGAGGCAAAACAATAAACCAAATTTGATTTCTAAGACTAATTATAGAAGGAAATTTGTGGAGAGTGGCATACCTCAAATGCAACCAACCAATTGTTAATCCCTGATCCAAATCCCCTATCAAAATGGTAAGCTGGTGGACTCCCATCCAAACAAACTGCATAATATGTTGAATTTCAATTTCCCAAATATCATTGAAAATAATAAGCATTAGATTAAGAACATGATTAAATATATGAAAAGACACAGCAAAAATTCCTAACCAGCTCCTTTTGCTACCGCATTCTGAACAATAGTGATTGGCACATAAGAAGCTTCTGATATCAGCAACAGCAGCGCACACACCAGAAGGATCAGCCACTGGCTTATTCTCGCATTCTCCATTCTGCACAAGTCCAGCAAATAGAAAATGATAAACATACGCATAGAGAAGACCGAGGAAAACAGAGTAAGATCTTTCCGTCGATAAATCATCAAAAATACATGATAGAGGAAACCCTTCCACCGGTGAATGAATGAATGAACTATTCATATCAACTTTCCAACTCTTTTTTTCACTTCGACCTAATACTCACCAATATAAGATCTATATCTATTCATGTTCTTGTTATTTCAAAAATCATAGAACCAAACAGTATGAATTCTTATAGAAAAAATAACTTGAATATGTGAATTATATGTGAACATTGGTTTCCACATTGAAAAATCCCAATGGTCCCATTCACATTCGTTTCCACACTAAAAATTCCATAAAAACTAGCATTTTTACTGAGGTGGTATTAAATTGCAGCTGTGGTTGCGATCCTTGATATTGCGAGAAATTATGAATAAATGCGGCCACAATTTGCAGTTGCAGTGACTCCAAAACTTTGACGTTGCAGCCAAAATCTCGGACATAGATCGTTTATTAAATCAGTTATATCAGAATCAGAATACAACACAAGGAAAACCAAAATGTGAACCTGCACTTCACATATCTCCCATAAGTGGCACAAAATGAATCACAAAAATCACTGATCCCATTCCAATCCAATAACTCTTCCTAAATTCTAAGGGCAAAGGCAGAACAGAATCTTCATTCCAACTCCACAAACATTCACATGATCAAAGCTGGTAAAAAAAGAAACAAAAACAAAAAACACTTTTTTTACAAAATGGATGAAGATGAATCTTATTAGGTGTACCTGAGATGGAGAATGGGTTATGAAAACCAAGTGGTGGGACTTTGAAGAAGGTTTGTTAATGAAAACCAGTGGAGGGTGATGATGACTTATAAAGTGGCAAGAAACAGAATATAACTAACAATGGTTAACAAGTCAGTTTCTGTGACAGTGTTTGGACTTTGGAGGAAATAAATTCTAAATTTTTTCAGTTGAAGTATAGGAATTATGGTGTCAGTTTATGTGAAACTGAGAGAGAGTAAGTACAAAGGTTTTTTCAGTTTGGTCAGAGAAACCAAGAGCCGACACTCATTGGCTCAAAACCCACACCAAAAAAATGTGTGGTAATATTTATTGTCTTGTTCTTTAGTATTTGATAGTACTACATTTTCCAAAAAATAAAATAAAATAAGATTATTGCCAATAAAGCACAAATGTGAGTGACGGTCCGACAGAGCAAACTCAGTTGCAGAATGTCCCTAAAATTAGGATCTCAGTCAGTTGAAGATAAAATTTTAATTTATGAAAATGAGAATGCTCTCCATGCTCATGCTTTCTCCTTTTGGGTTGTGAGTAATTAACTAATTAATTGGTCTGACTTTAATAGATTGTGAATTACTTTTAAATTTATCTTATATAACTATTTATCATCAAATCAATAAAAGGTTAAAACTCCTGAAATCACCATTTCATTGACAGTGGAGAAATTTCCATATAAAAAAGGAATCAAAGTTACATTATCAAATGAGTAATTTTAATTTCTAACGTATATTTTAATTTTTAAATATAATTAAAATTAACGCTTATATTAATATTAAGACCCGTCAAATTTGTAGATCAACTCATACAAAACAAATTGTTTTAGATCAAAAAGTGATTTCATGTTCATAGCCTAAATATGCAGCTACTTTAAAAATTATTTATACCAGTAAAAATATAGGTGACATGTGAATAAAGAATTTGATAGACATATATAATGAATATAAAATAATATTTACAGTAAAACTTATAAAAACACTTATTATAATATTACAAAAGTCATCAAACATTTTTTGGACTGATAAAAGCCAACAAACATATATACTAATATAATGATACTTTTTTTACTAATAAAAAAATAGTAATAATCTTTAAAAAATACTACTAATTATTATAAAAGTAAATAAAGTTATTATATACGTCACAATTTGGAATGAGACAATTGTACTGTACTGTGAAATGTGAATACATTTGATCTATGAATAAATTAGCAGGTGTTGTTGTGAAATTTAAGAAAAATCTTAAAATGATTACTATTACTATTATATGAATTTTGGCAAAAACAAGATTGATGCTGTCTCTGGCGTCCAACCCGAAAGCCAGTGACAAAAGCGAGCGTGTCGCCTGCACCGAATCTTATCGTTGTTTAGCATTCCCACATTAATCCATGCGTGAGGGGTTCAAATGTGCAAAACCTCAACCTTGGAGCCAGGCTCTCCTGCGGACGCTCTTATTCTTATCATCCTGAGCTCGTCTCTCCTTTCACTTATTTTTTTTAATCCTTCAATTTGAAATGTATGTTTTTTAAGTTCTTAAAATTTAAAAATATTTTATTTAGTTTATAAATTTAATAAATTATTTTTTTAGTCTTTCTCATAATAAACAGATACTTTATAGCTGTTATTAGTTATCATAAATTGATTTTTATATTTTAGCTGCTAGAATTTATTTTTAAAACCCTCGTAAAAGGTTAAAAATTATCATAAATATTAAATTATTATGTGAAATACTGAAAATAATAATTTATCAAAAATTAAAATTAAAAAATATTTTAAAAATTCAACGAACTGAAAAAACACATCTCCAAATTTAAGAACTAAAGTAACAATTAAGCTTTTTATTTTTTTTTATAAAGAAAATGTGAAAAAGGTGAACTGTTTACAGTTTGCGTCTGAATTAATGCATTCTTCATCAAATTATTTACGTAATGAGCATTGAAAATTTTGAAATGATTTTGCTCAATAGTTTCACAAAATCATAACTAAACCTTGTTTTACATTAACAAAATATTTTATTATTTGAATTTTAGGTTTTTAAATTTCACAAATAAAAAGCTCGAGCATACACTCCTCTTGGTAATGGTTTGTAGCATGATATATTCATATTTATATATTTATATATTCTGTCATATTAATCAATGAAAGATGTGTTTGACAAAAGAAATTAGTCTCTCTTAATAAGGTGTTGTTATTAAATTTGGCAGAATTCTCTTATGGTAGTGTTTTTTTGTGTTATTCCAACAACGTTATTGAATATATTTGCGAAGACATTCGAAAGCTAAATTAGCCACACAGAGATAATAACAAGTATCTTAAAAGAGATTGGATTAGAGTCCATTTACTTGAACCTTGATAATCTTTTTTTATATAGGTGAAATTGGATAATAGAATTCCAATTTTTCTCACAAGATAATATAAATAAGAAAAAAATTATTTTATATTTTCTCTAATAATAGATAATATCTGATTTTATAGATATTTCTATTTTTTTATAGAAGATAAATTTTTTATTATCTTATATCTAATAGATTTTGTAGATATTAAGTATAATCGGTCATTATGAAAATTTACCGAATCCGAATAATACATAGACTAAAGTTTTAATTATCACTTTAAAAATAAAAAAGTACTCATATTTAATGCGCGACTATATCCTTATTGAATTGTCTGTGATGGAAGAAGAAAAAATGTTCCTTAGATGTAGATGCACGATTGAACATCGGTCCCAAGTTGTAATTAGCTTCAAATTTATCTCATGATTCTATTTTCTACGTGATCTATGCCACACCTTCCTTAATTACACGTTTGTGAAAAACATCATTCGAGTTTTTACATGTCGATTTGATGGAAGTGTGCATGCTTCTCTCTGAAATACCTATCACCGTGATAATTTTCTAAGATTGTCTTTGCGGAATAAAGGTAAACATGTATTGATGTTTCATTGGCTCAAAAAAGTAAATGATTACTTTTTGGGAGAGACACTTCGGCATGTATTCGTCTTCATAGTTCATATATCAATAATGAAGCCAGAATTTACATAATAGAACTAGAGAGACCAACCATCAAGATTAAATTTCATGGTGCTAACAAAATGATACTCTTTATATTTATGATACTAACAAATAATATAATAATATTTCACTAATATTTATTTGATTAAATTAAATTTTTAATTTAATTATTAAATAAATTATTTTCTTATAATATCCTCCATGTAGACATACATAAGGAATGTGAAGGCCAGGATTGACGGTGATTTCTTAAATGCCACATCACCGTTTCACACTTTCACTATATTCCCATTAATAAAAAAGCTGTCATCCAATGTCCACCTAAAGGCGCCAACCTCCTTTTCTTGTTCGCCAAACCCAAAAGCACTTTCTTATACCTTTCCTCCCTTCAAACGCATAACTGCGTCCCAATCAACTGATAAGGAAAACGCAACCATCTTTCCCCCAATTCAAAGCCTTCCCAATTAATTTAATTTATACTTTACTCCTTACTACTTAAAGTTTAATGAATAATCATATGGTTGTGCATTTACATGTTAGAAAATAATCTATTATATGTAACAGAATTAATTTCTGATATAATAAATTATAAAATTCTCGTAATTTCTGACTCACGATAAAAAAAAAATTAAAATTAATGAATATATATATATATATAAAACATGTAGTACATTATTAATTGATGAGTTTAAATATGTCTCTTCATCACTCCAATAACAGTCAACATTAATATTGAGGCTCCTAGTTTAATTTGTTCACTACTTGACTTTATGATGAAATCATCGATCACCTTGCCTTATCTCCTTTTGGCCGGTGAACAACCGGTGAAGTCAACAAACGAGGGCGGGTAAGACCATCTTGGAGTTCTTAGAAATAAGAATTTGTTCTTGTGAATTTCAACAATTGAAACATACTCAAGTGGCTACCAACTGTACAACTTGTTCTTCTTAATATAAAACTGAGTTCTTATATATGAATTGGGTTTTTAATAGTAAAATATTATTTTGCTGATTAGAACCAATAAAAAATTATAAAAGATGTATGCTCAATGTGAGACCCATTTCAAGTTCTTAAGAGTTTTATTGTTGTAAGTTAAAATTTATGAGTTCTTAAATTCTGTATTACAGTATTAGTATAGGGTCCACTATAGATAAGTTAAGAATCCATAGATAAGTTCAGCATCGGAGATGCTTTTCTTCTTCTTTTTGGTGTACAAATCGGAGATGCTTAGTTTAACACAAATAACTCTATAAAGACTTTGCTTGTTGTTGCGTCAATAAATTGATACGTAACTCACGGCAAGTGTACCAATCGTTCAAGTAATAATTTGATAAGTAGAGTATCGTCTCCACGAGGATTGAGGCACTAATGCAATTGTAATTATTATCTTAAAATTGGAAGAAATAAAAATAGAAATAAAATTGATTTAGATTTTGTGTTGTAACTTGGAATATATTGAAAACAGAATTAATTTTAAATTAAAAAGAAAGTTATGCAATGATGAAAAATAATTGCGGTAAAAATTCAATCACATCTGATCCCTACTTGTTTAATTGAATTGATAATTAATTTTAATTACTACAATTACTCAAAGATACACCTTAATTAATTAGTTAAACCCAGATTTCTCGGTCTTTTTAACCCTTTAATCCTAATTAAGAATTCTAATTCCTTAGTAACCCCCTTTCGGATTAAGCTTTAAGCTGGCATATAAAACTTTGCAATTCTTCATCCCTATCCCTAGGTAATGTCAAACTGTCACTTTATCGTCACTTTATCGCTTTCAGAAACTAAAACCCCAATATCCCTATTGTGAATTAAAGCTCTTAGTACCTCTAATAGAGTGATCAATTCTATCAATGGAATTTAAAATTGAAGAACAAGATAAAGAAAAGTAATCATAATAATATTCATTAATATCAATTCAATCCACACAAGAGTTCACATTGGCTTTTGACCTTTACCACAATTAAGAAGAATTAGCTAGACATGGTATGTCTAGCTCAATACAATAATATCAAAAAGAATAGGAAATAATACAAAGAAGAAGAGTAATCAAACCCCTCAATCTTGGCTTCCTTCTTGATCTTCTTGTTTCTTGATTTCTCTCAATGCCTTCTTTTTTGTGTTTCTGCCTACAGGTGTGTGTTTAAAACCCCCTTACTTCCTTATTTATAGTCAAACTTGCAAAATCCTAGTATCTTTTTGTTATTATCTTATTATCTTATTTTATTCAGTTTTCATAATTCAGATGCTTCTTTATTTTGCTTCTTTTCTTCTATTTATTGCTCCTAAATATTAAAATAATAATAATTAATAATAAAATTAATGATAAGATAATTTATATCTATTTAAAGCCTTTATTTGATATTTTATCTTTAATTTCTTAATTATTTTATCCTAAAAACTACATATGCCAGCAACTTATCACTTGCCAACAGAGATAATTTTGCATAACATGCATGGTATAAACGTACAACATATCACAAATGAACGCGCGTGTTTTAAGTGAGGTAGAGGTGTTCTAGCATTTAAGTTCTACATATACAATTGTATTAAGTATTAAATACTTTGAAGAAATTTTTTTGTAATTCATTATAATCTTATCATCAACTCAAATAATTTTTTTAAAAATTATGTGATCTAAAATAATATACATATCTCAACACACTAATTATAAGTCTAATACAGTATTGATTCCTCTTGAGAATCTTCCATACAATAATTAATTACAATGATTTGTCTAAACAAAACAGATAAGGATAGGCAAATTATATGAGGCAACCACATATGCTTGAACATAGTGGCAGCTGAAAAATTTAAGTTGCATCGCGTGGGGCATGTGATGCCGAAATCTAATTAATTAATATGGAACAACCGCAAGTTCAGAGAACGCGAAAAACAAACACTTGAAAAGGACTTTATTTGGATAGCATCATTTGAAGTATTTCATAGAAAGTTGGCAATTAAGAAAAAACCAATCACAAAAAGCCATTAGAAAAATAATGTGGATGGTGAACCTAACTGCGTTTCGTCACTTAATTTGTTTATATTCAGTTGGTTTAACTAACTAACGGTGCTAGTAAGGAAGCCAACAACTGCACCTGTCAAGTTATTGCCTAGTACTTAGCTTGCATCGAATCATCTTAATTAACCGTAATTACCAATTGTGTGTTAACGTTAAAGAAAGGAAACGTGCTTCTGAGAATTTGTGTGGTGCCCATCATGCATGCATTAACTAATTCTGAATATAAATTAATAATAGCATTCACTGCGGTCGCGATCTGTCTTATCTTATGACACCTGTTGCGAAAAGACATTGCAGAAGATCAAATTACTGAACTTAGAAATTTCAAACCTTCAATTTAGTAATTCTCTTAACATAACATAAGAATAATGGAAAAGAGAGAGAGTAAGAAAAAGAAACACTAAGTTTAATTAGTAATAATTATTTGAAGAATTACAAATTACACACTAATTGTATCATAATGGTATCCAATCTAACAAATAAGCATCCAAAACTGTTCAAACTTTTTTTTTTTTATAATTTTCAGAATATAAATATTAGTTTCGTGATGAATTGAATTCTTAAAAATTCTTCGAATTAAACATTGAATTTAGTGGCTTGTTACAGACTGGTATATTGATCCTTTAATTTATCTTGCATTGCTCAATTAATATCCATGGCAACTTAACTTTGTAAAAAAGGATTGGAATATTCCCTGTACTCCCTTTTTAGTTTTATCTTTGCTGAAGGAAAAAAAATACATATCCTTATTCTGTTATTGTGTGGTGGTGTTTTGTATCAGGACTGAACTGCTTCTATCTTTATGTATATTAATAGAATCTCTTTGCTTTACGAAAACAAACTCTGCATAAAGTAATTGTGTCATTTTCAAGACTCAAATTAATATATATATATATATATATATATATATATATATATAAAATGATAAAAAATATATATATTAGGTGAAATATTCGTGCTCGTGGTTAATTATATATTAATAATGGTTCGTTATTGCCAAATCGTGAGTAATTTTATATATCTCTTGCAAGATTTTTTTTATTAATATACTTATTTTAATTATAAAGAAAGAACTAAATATAAATATATTTAATTAATGTTTTAAGTAGATCGATATATTTATAAAATTATATTTGATCTTATCGTAATGGATAATAGAATGCAACTAGAAATTGGACACAGCGATGGAATATAGCCAGTTGATGACAATTTCATGCAATTTGATTAGAAACACAACGTATTCTAGACCTAAATCCTAAATAATAATGGTAGATAGATCAACGTCAACTCAACAATATAATTTCAGCATGTCATACAGGAAATTTGACACTTCGATTGCAATATTTTGCACAAAAATTGTTTAACGTGATCATGATAACGATTAGGTTTAGGTCCACTCATGAGCTTGTTCTCATTTTAGAGAAGAACAACATTTTCCACTCTTTTGAACGAAATTTGGAGATTGGTTTGGTACGCAAGTGGAAACTTATCTATTAGAATTGACGAATTGCTTCAGCTTTATCAGCTTATCCATAAGTCAAGTGAAGTCATGTTATAAGAATCGAGTGTTGTAATTTTTTCTTAAGAAAATAATTTATTTCATAAATTAAATTAGAGGATTTAATTTAATTAAATAAATATTTTAGTAAAATATTATTATATTTTTTATTAGCATTAAAAATGTAATTAATATAAATAAATAATATTTTTTATAAATATGAAAATTATACATTAAATAAGGATAATATTTTATTGTTTAATTAAATTAATTATTATAAATAATCATGTGATTATTCAATAATTATTTTTATATTAAATTATAAAGTTTTTTATGATCAAAAGATATGAAATAATTTTTATTTTTAAATCATAAATAAAAAATTATTTTAAATTAAATATTTTTTTAAAAGACTAAAATATATTTTTTTTTAATATTATAAATAAAAATATTTGTCTAAGAATAAATATAAAAAAAATTAATAATAAAGATTGGTCTTCATAAGAATATACGTAAAGTTTCTACATAATAAAATAATTTTTATTATTTCAAGAATCCACATTCGCAAAAACAATTTTAAAATTTATATTAATGTTGTTGTATACTTTAGACATAAAATACATCCTTTTATTTTGTTACAAGTGCTTTAAAGACTCCCTTATTGAGCTTCTCACGTATCCAATCAAAATACTAGTTAGCATGGTTCGTTTTTTCCGTTTATCATCATCAAATCATCATTGAAACTTCAGGTTTTGATTTACCCTAATAAATCATTGGGCAAGCGTATATATACATCCTTCATGAAAACAAAATAGGTGGCTTAACCTTGTTAAATTCGACAAGTTTCTAGTTTTTATTACAAAAATAACATGGTTATTAAAATTTGAGAAATGTTATCTATGTACAACAAATTGTAAAGCAAATTTTAGAACTAATTAATTAGAGATGTATGGAATATAATAAATGATGTGATGAAGAAAGATAAAAAAAAATTATGTTGCATAAAATTTTATATGAATTATTCAATGAATAATATATTGCTTAAGATTTTAAAAATATGCTTCTACTTCGACATTAATTAATATTAGATTAAATGTGTTACTTTTATTCGTCATTTTCCGAGTTTGATCCCCTTGTGCGACATTTATGTTAAGTGAAATCTCAGCTCTTAATTTTTTTCTTTTATCATTGAAAAATTAGAAGAAGAAAAAACAGAAAGGGAATTACAACCTAACAAATGATGTTCCTATTGCCTCTGCCATTACAAAGGTGAGGATAGCAGGAGGACATTTATTATAAATATGTAAACTATCTCTATGTAGAGAGCCTTGCCTAGCAAACCAATCTCCCATCGGTTTCCCTCTTAATTAACAACAAGAGAGCGAATTTAAATAATAAAAAAACAAGAGCATGCGGTTTTGATGATAAAGATTTTCTAAATCCAAATGAATATTTTAATTGAGAGAATCCATTCCTGACATTTTTGGTTATGAAATTCTACATATTTCTATATTTGTTTATTTGTTTTTATCTTTTTACTCGTTAAAAAATTACTTTATTTGATAGATAATTGACTTATTCATTTGTCTTAGAGATTAATCTTAGATTAATCTTATGACTTTTAATTGTAAGAATATATTATAACAAAAAAATTAATAAAAAATGAAGTATTATATTTTTTCCTGTGTCTTTATTTTTATATATAATTTTAAAATAATTTAAAATAAGATATTGAATTTGAGTTTTGTTACTAAAAAACATGGTGTTAAAGACATGAATTCCTTAAACACAAGTCTTGAACGTATTAGATGGAAAATACGTCTTCCTCTTTTTTCATATTTGTGTTTATGGTGGGAGGCCAATACGGTGTAAATAGAGACATACAATTTTATTTATTTGTATATATAAATAAATAAAATTCAGAACTAATTATAATTCCAAAAAAAGTAGTATTACAACAACTATCTTTCAATCCAACCAAAAAAAGTAGTCCTTGTTTTGGTCCTTTAGATGGCCCAGTCCATCGAACGTTAGAATTAGGTCTTTCTTGAACCAGTTTGGGCCAACAATTAGAATCAACAAAAACGACAAAAACATTTTTTTTCTTAATAAAAAAAAAGACGCCACTGCCGCATTGTTTTTATCGCCTGCTCCGAAAGAAAGAAGTGATAGATATGCTAAGAGCAGTGGGTGCGTGTGCAGTGTTATGCTCAAACTGTTCCACTAGGTATTAATACTTTGATGATGCTAACGCATTCAAACTCCAATTAGATATGGCTTATATATATGATACTCTGTTCTGATTCTGAATGAAGCAGCGCTGTAAGGAAGATGAGTAGTTCCTCGCCAGCGTTTCCCAAGTTCGTATCCGTAGAAGGCGCAGACATACATTCCAGAACTAAACCTGACGGTAACTAACCCAACCTCGCTTTTCGATTCTCATTTTAACTTTAATTTGCAGCACCAATTTCAATTCACTTACTTATGCTCTTTCGCTTCTGATTTTTTTCTCAGGCTTCAGATTCAGTCTTGTTTCGTATAACATTTTGGCTCAGGTATGCTAGCTGTAACCGTTTCGAATTTTGTACGGACGTATATGCGGTCACCGTTTATTTAACCTTTTTTTAAAAAAAAAATTTAAAAAAGAAAGGATTTTGATTTTTAATGTAGGCTTATGTGAAGAGCTCGCTGTTCCCACACTCTCCTTCCCCAAGTCTCAAGTAAGTAATGTGCTTTGTATCTTAAGTTTCTAATTAATGATTGTAAAATTTGTCTCGGTAATTTCGCTATTTTGATTTTGCTTGATGTAGATGGAAACTTCGTTCAGACACTATTTTGGCAGTTCTCAAGAACTTGGGAGCTGATTTTTTCTGCCTACAGGTTTCTTTTTTCTTTCATTTCTTCTTGTCAAACGACTGTTAGTGTGTTTGTTTTTGCGTTAGAAACTTACTAAACAGACAAGGAGAAGTAAGAATTTGTTGCTTCTCACAAAACTGTGCTTTGGAACACGTGCCCATGTAATGAAACAGGAAAAACAAACATGCTCTGTCTCGCACTAATATTTTGCACTAGTATTATTTTAGCATTGTGCATTGTACACGATACATGTTTTTTTTTTTTTTTTTTATATATAATTAAAATTTAAAATTTATAATAAATAAGTATTTTTGAATATGCAAATTATATTATGATTAAGGAGAGAATATTGGGAATGTTTAATTGATAGAGTGGGAAGAGTGAGTCTCTGTCTCCAATTTGTGTATTCTAATTTATAATGTAGGAGTAGATTTCAGCTTTTTGATCGCTTTCTTTCAAATGATGTTCTTCTTATTCTTCTTATCATGAATCATTTCAGGAAGTTGACGAATTTGAAAGCTTTTACAAAGGGAACATGCAGGACCTAGGATATTCTTCTATTTATATGAAGAGAAGTGGGCAAAAGCGTGATGGGTGTGGGCTATTTTACAAGCATAACCGGTATGTTCAACTTCTGTATGGAACTCATGCAACTTGTAGCTTTGAAAGGAAAGAGGCGGTTTATAATGTGGATTTTACCTAGAGTTACAGGACCTGTGACAAGTGAGTGGCTTGAATTTTGCACCTGGATACAAGTGTTTTTAATAGAGTTGGGGAGAACTAGAATAACCTTGCTAATCCAAGGTCCAAAGTTAGTGTTTTGTTTGGTTTATCATGGAAAATTGGAAAGTTTCCAACTTAAAACTTGCGATCCCTTGGACACTGTTAATATTGTTCTGATGCAAATGTTAATATAGTTAATGATATACTTATAATGCAAAATCCCCAATTTAATTTTCTGGTAATTAAAAACAGCAACAATGCTACACTGCTAGTTATTGGTTAATTAATATTTACATAAGTATGGTTCTCTTTATCTCTTCTCTTTTTCCCATCTCATCTTTTGGTGTTAATTGTTAGTTATTTTTGTCTCCAAAAGAATTTAATAGATGTGATTACATATTCATTGATGCCCTTTCAGTCCTTGGTACCTTTGTCTACTTAAATTTATCCTTACTTTTTTGGTGTTTAGTGCAGAGTTGGTCTTAGAGGAGAAAATTGAATACAATGATCTTGTAAAGTCAGTTCCCGATGGGAACCCTTCAAATAATGATGAACACACCAATATCCAGACAGTCCAGCCAGATAAACAAAAGGATGTGCCCCCCAAAAATGGTAAATGCAAAATAAAAGTAAATAATTCTGTTTGAAATATAGATTTTCTTCTTAATATTAAGGACGGTCAATCTTGACTCTTGAGCATATACTGTTTTGAAATTGTTAGACTAGATGAACTGGCAGAAGGTCAGTTCTATTTCTTCTACTTCATTTCTATTGCTGCAGTGTTCCCCTGTTTTCCTTTTTTCTATATATTTTCTTTTGGTATGTTTTTTTTTTCTGTTCTTTTTTCTGCATTCATTGTTTTAATACACAAAGAAATTTCGGTTACATGGATGCCTGTACAGATTAGAGTATGCTATTTCTTCATTAACTGAATTCCTGACCCAGGATCTAAATCGAATTCAAAAGATCGTGGAGATCCCAATGATCCTTGTGTCAGACTAAAGCGTGATTGTGTTGGAATTATGGCTGCATTCAAACTCAAAGATCGCTCTCATCATATTGTTATTGTGGCCAACACACATCTTTATTGGTAATGAAGTGACTTGTGTAGTTGTGTGTGTTTTACTTCATTTTTTCCATTGTTGACTTTTATTGAAAATTTGACTCAATGTGGATTGAGTTATGGGAACATGGGTTTACTTAACTTTAGTGGTGGAATTTATAAATTATGTTTATTTCTGCCCCAGGGACCCTGAGTGGGCTGATGTCAAGCTTGCACAAGCTAAATATCTTCTATCCTGCTTAGCAAAATTTAAAACACTGATATCAGATAGGTATGAATGCATACCTGAAGTCATTTTGGCCGGTGACTTCAATTCTATGCCAGGAGATATGGTACTAGCATTCCTAAAATCTCAACTCCCCTATTTCTTATTTTTGTCTAGATTATAACGTTCCTGTTTGTTATATTCCTATCTTGCCTGACTCTTGTCTTGTTATTTGAAGCTAGGTGCTAGATTTAGATTGTTGTTCCACAGAAATCCTTTGTGATGCATTAATCTGCTAGCGACTCATGGTTATTGATTAGCCTTCAATCTCAAAGGAAAAGAGAAGAATGACATAGAAATAGTTGCTGGGAAAGGGAAATCGTAAGATGTGCCAGAGATGTTATAGTTGAGTGCTGCACACTTGACCTCCTCTCCCAGAAACAAATGACAGATACAATTTTTTTTTTTAATAAATTGATAACCAAACTGTGCTAGTAATCTTTAAGTACAAATTATATGAATTTGACAAAAGATCTTGACACAATTCATTGTTAATAGCTATTGATTGAAAACTGTTTATTCTGTTCAAAAATAAAATATAGAACTCTTATTATGACTACAATTAGCTAAACCAACTTAACACAACAAAAGATATTTTAATATGTAGCATATAGCAGCTTTTAAGTTTATTTTTAATCAGCATTAGAATGAACAGTGCAATACTGTGAGTAATTTGTATTTCCATATCAATATGTTTGTCCATGTTGCTTGTAGTCATGCTTGAGCACTTGCTTATATCTTTGGATGTGCTTTCAAAATATGAGATTTATTCCCTGCAATGTTTTACTAATTTATCAAATCTCCCATTTTTTTCAGGTTTATCAGTACCTTGTATCAGGCAATCCTTCATCAAGCCTGATGCCAGACTGTTTAGAGGAGTCTCCTATTCCCTTATGTAGTGTCTATGCTTCTACAAGAGGAGAGCCACCATTTACAAACTACACACCTGACTTCACTGGAACACTCGACTATATATTATTTTCCCCTTCTGATCACATTAAACCAATTAGTTTTCTTGAACTTCCAGACTCCGATGCAGCTGATATTGTTGGTGGACTGCCAAACTTCATATATCCAAGTGATCATCTACCAATTGGTGCTGAATTTGAAATCATCGAGGAATAAACGTTCTTTTATGCCAGGTGTTATTTTGAGCAATCAGCTTTCATGTTCCATCTCCTCTCCCCTTTGTGATGATTAAAGCAAGGTTCTGGAAGCAAGTGTACAATAAATTATGTCATAAATTCAACACAGGCAATTGGCAAGAAGGACAACAGTTACCAAAAAGCAAACATTTAGAAGTTTTTGTTGCAAATGTATCCATAACAGCTGCAACTTCTTTCCTAGATTTTAGGAGTTTAATTTTAAATTTACAGTTTAAAAAATTTAATGTAATTTTCTGATTTTGGTGAATATATATCTCATTTTACACTATACATTGTTATGTATTATTTTTTTAAATAAATTTTTTTTTGGGATTAAGTGAATGTCATTATTTATTTCAAAGGAAAACTGAGGAAAAAAGCATCTACGCCAGTTTTCTTTTGATATTGAAACTAAATGATCAATTTTGCCAATCAGATGTGTCCTTTCAGGCCATTATCACTTACTGGCCCCATCAGTATTACGACCATGATCTTTTTGTTGGTTGTTATTATTTTTTCATGATTGTGGTGCAAGTTCTGAAACTGTCCATACTAGACAGAAACTTGATGATCATCATAATTGTGGCCTTTTTGTGATGGCCCTACGATAACGACTTGCAGTTAAACTCTAACCATTTGATTTAAGAAGTCAATGTTCTTTTGCCTATTCTCTTGTCAGATTGTATAGATTACTGTTTTCCTCCATAACACTCATTATACACTTGAAAAATGTTACATGAACACCCATATATGCTGTTTGACACCTAAAGAGAGAGAAAAAAAAAATATAAGTATAATAGGATTTATGATGTGATAAGAAGAAAGATAAAAGAAAATAAGAGATGTTAAAAGAATATTTAAAATAATGAAGGATTTGTTATAATATTTACATAGAGTGATATTCGAAATTTGATAGCAAATAGTAAGTGTATAAAATAATGATATACAAACATCTACTCATTGACATCCTACTAACATTTTTCTTTTCTCTTTATCTTTCTTTCTATCACATTATAAATTATACCTATTTTTTTTTCCTCTTTCTATGTCTTATAGCATAATGAATGTACATGAAACATTTCTCTTTTAACAACAGAATCCAGTATGGAGTTGGTTCTTCAGTAACTAACTAGCTATTTTTTTTTTTAATTTTTTTTTATAGTGTTGGTTCAACAATGAAATCAATTTACTTGTTTTGCTAGTCTAGGGAGTCTTGAAATTACACAGTTGTTCCATTGCTAATTCTGCTCCTAAATGGACGGCGCTCTCTATTCGTTTGATGCTTATTGCTCAGGACATTTTACTGTTATCATCAATGCGTTAGACTGAAGCAGGGCCCTCAGGAATTGACACACACAGTTATGATTGGAGCAAAACGTTTTAAGAGCGGGCCATGAATACTGCAAGTTGCAAGTCGGGCGGGTACGGGTACGGGTAGGTTTAGATTTGTGTTGTGTTCTCTGTTTTCATGTTTTTATGGTTGGTTAAGTTAACCACGCATGTTGTTCTGTGTCAATTAAGGTAGCTACATAATCTGTCAAGTGTGTTATACTTTTGATGCATCAACGCAAGCTTAACTCTTAAAGAAGTTCAAGAACAGTAGTATCATATATATAAGCCATATCTAATGGTTATATGTATTGCCAAATGAAATCATTAAAAGTTTGTTTAGGCAAAGTTCATATCCAAAACAAAGAAAAACTTAGATATAACATTAAATTGTCACATTTTTTTTTTTTTTGGTGTCTTTAGATTGTCACATGGTCATATAAGCCATTAGATAACATATACTTGTCCCTGAAATCTGAACCAGATCCAAAGGAAAGTGGGGCTCATAGATCCTTGCATATTCGTCTTTGGATGGAAGGTAAATGTATTTTTTCCCTCATGACTTGGGAAACTCTGCACAGAGGTAGGTACCTTTATGGCTTTATCCCCAGGGTCACCATCACAAACTTTAATTGGGATGCCGTGTGAGGTACATCAAATATTTGAAATTTCAACTAACTTTTCAATGAAGCGGAATCAAGCCCGAACTAAATAAATTCTAGAGCTAACCAAAAATAAATGCTCAATACAGTTTGACCAAATTAATTTTTTCACTGGATCTTGATTAAATATTGTGTTAATGCATATAAAAATCTTTTGACAAATTTCTCAATTCATTATTATTATCAAGCGAAGAAACTTCTATATTTATGCAAGTTTATTGGGAAGGAGAATTTTGTGGCCCAATATTATCCTATTTGACTCAATTACTTATAGTGAAAATACTTAAGATTTCGAAAAAAAAAAAAAATTAGGCAAGTTTATCATAATTTCCAATCAATCAGACCGAAGTCTGCGTATGTTGTAAACTGGGCACCGAATTTTCAAGCTTCCCTTTAACACATTCATGATTCAAACATTTCAATTTAATCTTTTGCTGTGCTCTGTTCCAAATCTGCGTTATTAATCTTTATTTCTCATTTTGGGTGGTGGGGGGTGAATGGGGACGTTGGATCTTATACATGTTCTTTGCTATTTTTATATATAGTTTTTTAATTAGGTTCCATGCTTCACTGTCTTTAGAAACACCGCTGCTGTAAAATCAAAGCAAACCCATCAAGGTGAGTGGTGACAAATTCATGACTCATCTCAGTGGGAACTTTGGCACACATGTTGATATGATGTTCTGGAATTTTCTACACATCCAAGTGAACCAATTTTGACAAAGGAATGGAATATATGTGGGCTAGCTAGCTAATCTCACATTTAAGTTAAGTTTGGAACTATGTGAATGCGCATGTCTGAATTGAATGTTCTGGAATACGTTTGCTGATCTGATCAAATAGATAGTCGATCTTTGTGCTTGAAACAATTCTTGAAAACATTGTATTACTTTAAATATCTTGACCCTTGTAAGCAATGTTTTAACATTAATAGTACCTACTTTATGTTTTAGTAGTGCAATTGGTTAATTTTAATCTTAGGCACATATACTGATGTAGTAAATTAGTAACACCAGCTTTTGGCAAAAAAGTGACCAATATGTAGAACGAAATACTAGTAACATTATGTTCAAAGTTTATTTATTACATCATTACATGTTTATCAGTTCCCAAAAAATGTATTTTTACTTCAAAAGCTAGCAAGGAACTTCTTTAAGTAACCTTCGCATAGAAGTACAACTCTAGCCAGCAAATAATTACGAAGTTCTACTCAATTTTAATAATAATATAAACATTCAGATAATTATATACTAGTGAACTAGACACATGATCGAGAACATGTTGCCACTACTAGAAAGGGGGAGCTTTGTCAATTTGGAAGAACTGGCACTGAGAAATATGTTTCAGTAGGTGCTTCAATGACCATTTTGGCTTCACCAGCAACATCTCCAAGGAACCCATTGTAGAAAACTTTAACCTTTATGACTAAGTAAAGAAAAGATGATGCAAGGTACGAGAAGCCCAACCTGTGAAGCTTTTGTGCTTGTTGTCTACCTCGGTTTGTGCCACGTTTTGGACCCTTTTCACATCCCATGTTATTATTATTATGATTATGATGTTTATTGATGTTCTCTTCTTCGGGTTGGATTCGATGGTATCCATAGTTTCGGCGATGAGGCAGTGAACAATGGCTTCCTCTTTCTCCATAAGAGGCTGCACAGTGCAATAGTCTCTTGCATTTTACATCACTAGCAAATTGGGAGGCCATGTTAGTGTTTATTAGCAAGGCTTTAGACTAGAATGGTTTTCACAAGAGTGTTTTTGTGATGTGTGGAGCTCAAGGAGTGTTCTCTCTCACTCTGTCTTCTATATTCTAATTGAGATTTGTAATGATAAGAGGACCTTTATATAGAGAAAGCCAACATGGAGTCATGAAGATATACAGGGTGTGATTTTGAGGCCAATATTTATCTTTTCACACCCTTTGCTGTGTTACACCCACTAACCGACAAGTACAAGAAATTGTGATAGAAAGAGACCTGAAGAGGGCATAAAAAAAGGTGTACAAAAATTGGGACTCTCCTAAGATTAGGGATAGAAATGAATTTAGTTAAACTAAACTTTATAATATTATCTAAACCATAACAATATTTCAAATCTAAGACTTCAACCCTCATTTATTTATCTAATGTATGTTTCTGTTTTTAGGCTTGGATCATCTTTTTTTATTTTTAAATTGTAAGTTTGGACTAAATTAATTTATTTTAAAAGCTTATTTTATAGCTATATTTTTTAAAGAGGTTAACAAAATATATTTAAATAGACTAATAGACCTAAAATATGTTGGTCAACAGTGTGCTAGCCTTTAAATAAGTAATAACTATACAATATCAACTTTTTTTAAAGAAAAACTATACAATATCAAAATATTAAAGTGATTTTTTTGGGGTACATAAAGTAAAAATTTAATATAAAATGTAGCAAGAGGGCTGTAAAATATGGCGAAATAAAAGTGGGGTCTATGAGAATTACGAATAAGTACATGGCACGTGAAGTGTAGGACCTAGCTATTAGGACAAGCGGGATAGAATTGTCATATTCACTCAATTTCAGTGACATGCAAGTTGGGGATGGGATGGAATGGATCACGTAATTTCATGGTAAGGAGCGTAATACGTACCTCACTCTCAACTTGCTTGTGGAATCAGAGTTTCATTTCAGAGAAGGATTGAAGATGCATGATCAAGTGGTTGGATTTTAATTTCAATACTTCTCTCTTCATTTGAATCACACATTTAATATTATTTCATTGGCTTCGAAATTAAAGATCCGTTTGTGGCAGATATATATGTGACTTGTGCATTCATTTAACATTTCAAATTAGTATACTTTTGTTTTTGTTTTCCACTAATATTCTCTTTTATTGGTAATTTTGCTCGAAATACGATCAAATAATAAATATGAGTATTTCTCCACCAGAAATTTGAATTTTGATTCTTCATGTTGAGAGTTATTAGTCCTCGTGTAATAAAATTTATGTCAGTTAATTTTATAATCTAACACTAAATTATGTGTGTCATATGACAGCTTCAATATCAGCACTGTGTACGTCAAAACATATAGTTTTGGTCCTTTTTGTTTTTGTTTTTCGGACAAACAAAATCTTATATAATGAGATACAAGGGATTCCCAAATCCCTTTACACACTTAGTCAATTTAGCCATACCTTTGCACAGATAAGTCAATTCTTATAACAAATCATCTGCATAATATGTTCCTATTACTACATGATGAAGATCTTTTTTCGGTAACTACAATGATTAGGACTTTTGCTGATAAGAAAAAAAATTGTAATTGTAATTGTAATTTTTGGTTTTTTATTGAATTCAAAGGTATTTTCACAAATTTTGGTTTAAGTTGACTGGTTATGAGACTAAATTTTTGTTCAAGCTTAGTCATACTTATAATTTCCTGTCCCTCTTCGAGTTCTGCAGGAATCAAACTGATCAGGTTATTACACAAAGGCTTATAATTTATTTTGATAAGTTTCATTATAAAACTCACTGACATATATAAATTAAAGAGAGCTTATAATTCACTGTTATAACTTTAAACACTGGCGTATTTATATAATAAGATAAATACAAATAAATTTCATAGATGTTCTTTAAGCAAAAAACACTTAAAGCTATGCATATTCATCTGTAGTCTTTATTATTTGTCAAATAAGATAAATACAAATAAATTTCATAAATAATTTTTTCATTATTTTTCATATTTAATTTTTAAAGCTATGCATATTCATCTGTAGTCTTTCAAAGATGTTCGCACATGAAATATTGATATCAATTTACACTATCTCAATCATGTATTGTGATTATTTCACATCTATTGTCCATGAAAATTTAAAAAACGAGCTATATGGGACACATGTTATTAGTTATTCGACAAAGTTCGATGCTAGGATATGAAATATAATACCTTTCTGTTCTATTGATTGATAATGTGTTTTAACGAACTGAAAACAACAGCACATACATGTGAAATTCAGATGGGAGAGAGTCAATTAACCCAAAGACAAGTTAAATGGCACACAGAACCTAAATTTGGAAATAAAAATGGACTTGAAATGAAAGGGAACAAATAAATTGTGGCGGTGTTGTGCTTCTGGCGGTTTATATATTAATTTGTCTTTACTTCATTCCAATTCCATAATTTGGAAGAACTTTTATTATATATTTATATATACACTCTATATGGATGCATAATATTAATGTGCATGCTGTGCTTCATGGCATGAACGTTTATTTTTTGGACAACCAGTTCACGTGAGATTGAGCTGGCGAATTCATCCTTTACTTCACCGTTCTAAACTCTTTTCATTATCTGAGGCCATTCTCATTAGCTAGCTAGAACACTGCATGTGTTTCTGTCTCCACAGTTTCATCACAGCTGCTGATTTTATGATTTTCTAAACAAGAGAAGAAGGAAAGAAAAATCCGAGACATAGTTTCTTTAATTTAAAGGAAGAATGAAAAAAATCAAGGCTTAATTACAAAATGTTCTCCCTTACTTTTATGATTTTGCAAATATGCTTATTTGCCCACTACTTAATTGGCTTACATATGTTAGTACTTATTGATATATATATACTTGAATTTTGTTTTTGATCTCTGATAAATTTTTTCTTTATTTTTGTTCCTTGATATTTATTTTTTTTGTTTTTTTATCTTTGCCGTTAGGATTTCTATGTTAACAAGTGACATGACCATTAGTGTTTTAAAAATATGAATTGTTAAAATAGTCAGTGTTCATTTTGAAATTAAAATTACATTTTTTTTGGCGACTTAAACCATCAGAATCAATTACATGATAAAAAAAAAAGTTATGATATTCATTTTATTTTCTCCTTCATTGTGTCGTTTCAATTCAAATCAAACATAAAACCAAGATGACCATATGAACATGCACAATTGAAACTTTGGAACAATATGAACACAATGCATAATCAAAACAAAAGAGAACACGCACGAGGTGGTGTAGGCGACACAACGACGTTGGGTGCAACAGTGCTGGTAGGGGTTGAGGTGGCATTGTTGAAGGTGCAAGGGTGCATGTGTTTGGAGGCGGAAGGTTTGCACACGATTAGATCTGGAAGTAGAGGCGATGCATAACATCGAAGGATGGTGGTAGGGTTGGTGCACGACGTCGAAGGAGGGAGGCAGATGTGGTGCATGACGGTTTTTAATTGTCAGAAATTACAATTTAAAATTTAAAATAATACCGGCTGTTTTAAAACCCCCACAAATCATTTTTAAAACTTACCAGTTAACAAAGAAATCCTAATGGCAGGAATCAAACACAAATTTTTTTTAAATATTAGGAAGCAAAAACAAAGAATGTTTTTTATGAGGGATCAAAAAATAAATTCGGATATATACTAGGGAACACTAACATATTTAAGCCTTTAAAATTTCATAGATTTTGTTCTGTTAATTGAACATTCGTTATTGTTAGTTGACCAATGATAGTGTTGATTGCTATTGTGACAATACATGTGACATTGACATGTTAAATGTGTAGCGGCAAAGTGCATGATTTTTTTAATTTTTTTTAAAGTTCAATGTTAATTGTTAATTTGTTAGTAGAACTAATTTGAACCCACGACAAAGTGCATGATTTTTTAATTAAAATATATATTCCTTTTTTAAAAAAATAGAATTACATATTTTTTCTTTCATTTTTTATGTAATTGAATACAATAGTGTAAAGAATTTTCACATTATCAACTAATCACAAATGACGATACGTGTATGCTAATTTTATTGAATTTTACAAAAACTAATATAAAAGTATTCCTAAAATAATTTGTGAGTGGTTGTGTGCAAAAGTATTTTACAAGTGCATAGATTTTAAACTCTTGATATATCTAAAATTTTAAAATAATTTTTACATGGTAAAACTACCAAGCATTTGGTGATAAGAAAACATTTATAAATTATATTCAGGAGAAGCAGAGTAATTTCTTTTGCTTTCTTTATTTACAAATTTTGCAATGCTTTAAAATATGTAGAATTATATATTTTTAAGATAGATTCATGTTGTATTCTTGAGTTTGTGTGGTGTTGTTGGCTATCAAGTTAGAGATGTCAAACAATAGCAGAGCATTCAGCTTTAACACTCAGCCAATTTCTCATAGTTCCTTCTCATTTCTCTTGCATTGCCATCTCAAGCTTAGTGCAATAAACTAGCTTTGACACTGCTAAAATGGCAAAAGTCATGTCTAAAGAAATTGGAATCATAGACAAAAAGTGCTCCTTGGCATGAGATGCAAACGCAAATGTTTGTGGTCATGCTTTGAAGTTTTGCAGTGACAAGCACTAGTTGGTGATTGTTTGTAACCAGGGTTCTCCAAACACATTGATAACTAGAAGTGTCTAAGATGAAGTGCATGTTTAGATTAACATATGCAAAGATAAGTTTGAATCAAAAGTATGTTGTAAACTCAAGTTTGACCCATTTTTCCAGCCCATGTCTGCTTCCCATCTTCAACTCTAGCATAGACCATTGCTTTTGTAACAGTGGTTCTATATCAGCATTGCCTTTGTCAATTTTATTATTAAAAGTTTTCCAGCAAATATTGTTTATCTTGATACTTAATGGTTGTGTAGTTAAACATACCAATATGTCAACAAATAATACTTTATAAACAAGGGGGACATATTCTGAATACCAAGTGTGATTTACATACCAATATCAGTAACTGAGCCAACTTATACGGTTGCAGTCCACTTTATTTTGGCCCATGTTCTAGGTTTATACTCATTAATTTGTATATTTAATTATTTTTATTTTTACCTTTATGAATTTCACGTCTGATAAACCACTGTTAATTTATTTTTTTTGCTACATAGCTCCTTAACATTAAAGACAGGTTTATGGATCCCCAAATAAAATACGATAAAAAATTGGTGTGGTAATTATGGATTTAGTTTGAAAGCATTTTAATGCTCTGCATTAAAATTTGGAAAATCATGGAAATAAAAAATAAAGGAAGTAGAATAAGTCCATTACTCAAAATCTCAAATGGATTAATGATTATACATACATTAAGTATATGTGAGAGATGTTACTTGAAGGATGGATGATTCATTCATATGAGTAGATAATTGGGAATATAATTAAACAATACAAAATACTGCCAACAGATCAGTTGTTGAAATGTGTGTGGCATTTGACCTCAACTTTGATTACTCAAGCGTCAACACCTGAAATTTGAGAAGAAACTGGTTAGTTTCGTAGTTTTGTAATTTTGAAACACAACAAAATGGCTAAAAATGAAATTGTATTTGTTAACTATATAAGCAATTAATAACGTACAAATCTCAATTTCATTATATTGTCATGTTTGAAAAGGAATACTAATATGTGTGAAATAATTTGAAAAGCGGACAGAAGAGTATTATTGTAAATCAAACAGATATTAAAATTTGGCAGAGAAAGTAGTTTGATACATGTACACTTGTTCTCTTGTAATGAGGATAAATAAGTCATTTTTTATTTATCTTACCCGTAAGAAAGGATCTTTTGGTTTTGTTCAGCTCTTTAGTTACATTCACCATATTCATTCTTTCTTTTGGTGATTCCGCTGAACAAGCAAGTCCAATCTTAAAGAGTGTAACTAAGCACTTTTGAACAATTGGACTAATATTCTGATTGTTTTCTTCTTCGATTGGTGCTTCTCCTTGTTTTAGTACAAGTGATGGGTCCAAAATCTGTAAAAGATTACCAGGAAATGAATTTTCCACAAAGCTGTGCAAGTTTTGACCATCTTCAAAGATTTCATCTATAGGTCTTTTTCCAGTAAGCATTTCCAACATAAGAATCCCAAAGCTGTACATGTCGCCATTCATAGACACCTCAGAACCCACTCCATACTCTATAATATATAGGAAATTTTTTCAATGCATCGAAGTTAGTAAATAACAATTTGCTAGAAAAGAAAGGGAATTCAAAGAAACACTTATTCAATATCAATTTAGAACATACCTGGAGGAGCATAGCCAACAGTCCCTTTTATTCCAATTGTACTTGCTTGCTCAAAATTAGTACCATTATTGGCTGAGATAAGTCTTGCTATGCCAAAATCACTCACATGAGCAATCATATCATCATCAAGAAGGACATTGCTTGGCTTTAAATCACAATGAATAATCATTTGCTCACACTCATGATGAAGATAATGCAATGCAGAAGCAACATCAATCATGATATTTAATCTTTGGTCGAGGCTCAGTGTTTTTGGATGCTCTGCACTTATTGTGCTAGGATGAAGCCATTGCTCTAGGCTTCCATTTGTCATGTACTGGAAAATTAGAGCTTTAAATTCTTGACCTTTGTAATCTGTGCTGGAGCAACATGTCAAAATCTGAACCAGATTTCTATGCTTAATATTTTTAAGTGCATTGCATTCAGCAATGAAACTCTTGTGAGCTCCTTTATTTTGAAGCTTTAGGACCTTTATGGCAACAGCTTTGTCTTCTAACTCAATAGTTCCTTTGTAGACAAAGCTAAAATTTCCAGACCCTATCAAGTTTGTAGCTGAGAACCCATTAGTTCCATCGTGTAGGCTTTGGTATGAAACTCTAGCCAGCTGGTCAATTGTTGGTGAATCTAAATATGGTCTTTGACCCCTTTTCCTCATCCAGTAGATAGTTAGAATAATTGACAGTATGAGAAGAAAAGTAACCACACTAACTATCACTGCTATCAACCTAAACTTATGGTTATTGTGTTTTGCAAGTTTCTTTCCTTTGACAGGGCATGGTGGTAGATGCAGTTTTGAAATACCTCCACAAAGCTTACTATTTCCAGTAACCACTAACCCGCTTGCATTTCGAAAGACACCTTCAGTTGGTACCTCACCATCCAACATGTTAAAAGACACATTTAAATATTCTAAGAAAGAAATATTTTGCAGAGCATTAGGAATTGATCCAGACAAGCAATTTCGTGATAAGTCTAAACGTTGAAGACCTTTGAGTGATGCCAAAGAGGATGGTATGATTCCTTGTAAAGAATTCCCTTGCAAATAGAGGTACTCCAACATTATGCATTCTCTGATAGTTCCAGGAATCTCACCCGACAAATGATTTTCAGACACATCTAGCAAATTGATATTTTTTAGGTTGTTTACTTCTTTTGGGATACTACCACTCAATGAGTTTTGTGACAAATCCAATGCCTGTGTTAGAGACGACAAATTAAAAATCTCTAAGGGTATGGTTCCTCTAAGGTTGTTTTGCCCAAGATATAGATATTGTAACATTTGGCAATTTCCTATACTTGAAGGAATATTTCCTTCTAACTTATTTTTTCCTAAGCCTAAATGAAACAATTGACTGAGGTTCCCTACGAAGGCTGGTATATCTCCTGAAAGCTTGTTTGCACTCAATTCTAAAAATTGCAATTTTTGAAACTTCCCAAAAGCACTTGGGATAATCCCTTCAAAATGGCTCTGTTCCAAACTCAAGAGAACTAAGTTAATCAAATTTCCTAATTCAGTAGGAATGTTTCCTGATATCTGATTACCCCCAAGAGCTAGTTCACTAAGTTGGGTGGATAAATTGCCCAAGGAATTTGGCAACTGACCTCCAAAATTATTGTAGGCTATAGATAACACTTGCAACTTACTACAATTTGTCAATGATTTTAAAAACTCCAAATCATTAGTTGAATTGTTACCTAGATTATTCGGAGACAAATTTAGAATTTGAAGATTTTGTAGCTTCCCCAGACTTGGGACTTGTCCCCTGAAATGGCCACCGATCTCGAGTATTGAAAGGATAGATGTGTTTGTGATAGAAGGTGGGATTGGACCTGAGATTTTATTGCCACCAATTTCAAATACTCGGAGATTGGGGAGGGTGTGGAACATGTTTGGTGGGAGAGTGCCGTTAAGTTGATTTTCTGTAGCTGCCAGTACAGTAAGAGATGACATATTATAAAGACAAGAAGGAAATGTTCCAGTCAGTTTGTTGATACCTGTTGATAAGAATTTCAGGCTTTTGAGACGACATATTTCTTGTGGAATTTCTCCCTCTAAATTGTTATAACTCACCGTTAGAACAATTAGGGATGAAAGATTTCCTATGAATGATGGGATTCCTCCAGTTAACTTGTTTTGAGAAATGCTCAAATATTGAAGCTTCTGAAGTGAGACAATTTCAATTGGTATTTTGCCAATCAAATTGTTCCCATATGAGAATAAGCTGTTGAGGTGAGTGCAACCTGTCAAGTTTGTAGGAATTTCCCCTCCCAATGAGTTATTTTCAATGGAGAGATGTTCTAGTTGTGACAACCGTCCCAATTCTTGTGGGATTTTCCCGTAGAAGTTGTTGTTTGAGAGACTCAAGTTTCTCATATAAGAGATATTGCCTACATGAGGAGATATGGATCCCTTCAACTGGTACCCGTCCAAGTTTAACTCTGTAACTCTTTGAAGCATGAGATTGCATGTGATTCCATGCCAGTTACAAAAGTGAGTAGAAGTATTCCAAGAGAACAAGATTCCATATGGATCATTTGATATGGATTTTCTGAAATTGAACAATGCCAAATGATCAGTCTCATTTCCCGAAACAATAACAGTCATATTTGGACTAAACCATAGTGTGTTTAGTGTAAAGAGAGAAAACAGGTGGATATTTATAGACCAAAATGCAAGTAACATGAGAGAAATGTACTTCATTTTGATGAGGAATTGAAGGTTGTTTGATGGTGGAATTTCAATTCTTAGATAGCTTTATATATAGAATTTGGAAATTGGATGGGATCTGAGAAGAAGCGCCATGCTGTTCCTTCTGCTATTTTGTTAATGACTGCCATCATTAAAGGTCAAGTCAATAACCAACCAATTGGCAAATTGCAGCTACTTTATATGGTATGAAAATAAATCCAATAAATGATAACTTAAACGCAAGAAACATGCAATCACCTTTCATACAGTTTTTGTCAAATATAAAGCTCTCTTTAGCAGTTATATTTGAAAAGTCTCTGTAGAACGATCTAGGAAAGTAATATTTTATTATACTATATTATTACTTTAAAAATAATTTTATATAATAAGTTGCTACCCTACTACTATAGTACTATATTTTATTGGCAATTGTTTCTTGGAAGGTGAGTGAGAATTTGTTCTGTGTGAACCTGAGGACAAGTTGACAACTAGATATTACAATATGTTGTTGGGTCGTTTACGCGCGTGAACTCTTTTTTTTTCTTATCCATACAGAAATAGAAAATAGGTATCTAAAGTTTATAATAATACATCCTGCTTAACTAATTAACTAATTAACTCAAGTTAGACTCTGTCTATATGAATTACCAATATAAAATCAAATGGCTTTAACATTCTAATTAAATTCTATAAAATATATTTTAATTTTTATATAGAACATTCTAATTAAATATATATTTACATTCTAATAAATTCTTTAGTTTTCTTTTAAGATAATTGATTAGATAATTATTTCCCCTTGATTCTATGGGTCACGGTTAAATAGTTGCAACTTTTCTTCAGTGGAAATGAGAGTCATAGTGTGCTAGTCTTTGAAAAGTAAAATAAAAAATGTCACACGTCCTTATAACCAAAATATTAATATTTAATTTTGGAAGTGCACAATTAATAATAAAAAGGAATCAATAATTGGAAATGGGAATCAGTGGCTACTAGTATTCAGTGTGCTTTTCAAGTCTTTGAAAAATCTAAGAAAAAGAAAGTCTTTGGAAAGAAAAAAAAAAAAGGTTGACATGCACGCGTCTTTTACAACCAATACATTAATATTTAATTTGATTGTGCACAATTAATAATACATAAACAAATGTAAAAGGAAGATGCTTGAATACATTGTGAACTGCTACTTGAATATTACATGTCAATCCTCCTCAACTTTGTTCTGTGTATTTAAGTAAACCAATGGGATTTGCAAACTATTATTGCAATTAGTGTAACATCAAAACAATAGTGTCCAACTTTGCTTTGTTGGCATGGAAAGGGTGTCCAACACTCCAACTCATAACTCTGGAAGAGTAAATTGGATCTACATGTGCTTGTTTCCATTTACCTTCTGTAGCTTTTCAACTTGCACAACCAATACAAAAGATTGCAGTAAAAATGGCAGTTGCAAAATCAAGTCGACAAATGCCTTGCGGTGAAGTTAAAGTTGATGATACTGAGTTCTCTATGATTTGAAATATATACACGTACATATTAGAGTGATAAAACTCGTGTTTTCTGCTTTAAATATAGGCCTATGCTCTTTGTTTATTTTTTTTTACTGTTATTTTTTAACATACAAAAAAGATAACAGTAGCAAAAAAAAAACCACACGGACAGGGACTTGATCCAATGCCCTGTAAAATTAAAAGGAAAAGGGCCTGACGCGCTGTTGCTGGGCTCCTAAACCCTATGAAGCATGGACTTTGATACTGACACGGATGCGGAATCGAGTAATGTCTAAAATATAAAACACCACATACATACAAACAAAAAAAATTAATTAAATAAAATATGAGTAATATATAACAAAATATATAAATTGATGTTATATTTATCATTTTAAATCGACTTGTTATGTTTTTTCAAGTGTATTAATTGTGTAAAGGTGACGGCTTAAATGTTCGAGTCAACAAAAAATAATTTTTGAATCACACACCTAATAAGAAGTGTCGAACAAGTGTCTGGTTGTGTTGGTGTTGGAATCGTGTCCTATTGGAAACGTTTCCGACACACGGCAAAACTTCGAACAGTATAGATATCCATGTTTAATAGCATAAAACTTGTTCTAATTCAGGACCAAAAAACAGTAGGGGAAGAACAAATCGGGCTTATGCAGACCAATGACACAAGGAGATGATATGATCCAACACACTCAGCAAAATTAAGTAAAATAAAACTATAAAAGAGGGAGTGTGCTCTTTTAGTGATGATGAAAAATGAAAGTGATGTGTCTGTATTGTGTATTTTTGCTGCCACTGAATGGGCTAGGATGGATGAGTGTTTTGCATGAATGGTGAGTGTACCTGGGTGTATATGGGAGGTGGATGAAAGCTGCATTGCAGCATGACCCAATTTTCCAGCCCATGTCTGCTTCTCATCTTCAACTCTAGTGCAGTACATTGCTTTTTATCTTCTACGCGGTTCGATATCAGCGTTGTCATTACCAGTTTTTTCTTTGGAGTTATTCCAATAAATATTGTCTATCTTGACCCTTAGCTTGTCATTACTGGTTGAGTAGTTAAACATACCAATATGTCAACCAATAATACTTTAAAACCAACCGGGACATTTTCTGAGTATCGTCGAGTGTGATTTACAATCTACAACGAGTGACTGATCAACAAATTTCAACAATGTAAAATTAGATATACTTCGTTCAATATTCTGATATTAGATAACCATAAGCATGGAAACAGTGAGGGAAACTAAATGATTGCTGGTAAAGCTGCAAATATGACAAAACACAATTGAATTAGTTACCAAAATCACTTGATCAACCTCCAAACAGTCAACTGATTCGATATGGTTTCCGCTTGTGTATTTATCATTCTTTGAATCTCTTTCTGCAATTACAACAGAATCAATGGATGCAGGTGACAAGCATCCATCAATTGACTCTAACAGAGCAAACTCTCAAAGAACTAGAAGAGAAGTGGTGTTCCAACTGACCTTGCTGCACAATATTAAATGCTTGCAAGGTTACAAATGTAAGGGGTTTTGAAATGACATCAAACTAGTTTTGGTATCATTCGTACAACAACATTTCAATTATGTCTAGTTTGAGTAACATACAAATAAATTTGATGTACATTGAAACACTTCTTAATATGAGAACATAATGTTTGATTTATATGGACTTAGAGAGAAAATATTGCATGTGTTCGGCCATGCTCTGTGGTGAAAATGGTACAACTAAAGAGAAAGGCAAACAGATAACAATTACATGTAAAAAGTGAAGGGATGAGTAATTTGATCTCTGCAATTTTCATATACTTCTACATTCTGGTTTTGGAAGGGTGTGGGGATAAATAATGGAAAATGATTCCATTTTGTAAATTTTCAAATGTGAAATTGAAACATGTCTCTATTACATAAATGAGGGTGAAATAATCAAAACACAACGAAAACATGGTTTTGTTGCACACTTTCTTAACAAAATCATATTTTTGTTGTGTTTTGTCTTTTTCACTCCCATTTGCGTAAAAACACATTTTCATTGTGTTTTCGTCTAAGGGGCAATTTGGAAATATAGCAAAATGGTGTCAATAGAAATACCCTCATTGCTTTCGGTCATTCTTTTTGGGCTCTTTTCACAAACAAATTTAGGCAGCCTGATAAATAACTGGTCATCATGGATTTGGGCCTTAAAGTTTGTTACGCCTTACACCAAAAAGGCAAGGGGAATTGTTATTCTCACTCCCTTGAATGTAAGTTCACACCCTAATTTTATGGTATACTATTTTGACCAAAACATATCTTTTACGGAAATACGTTTTTGTTGTTGTAAGCAATATACAACGGAAATGTGTTTTAGTTTATGCGAAAGGGTGTGAATTCACAATATACAAAAAAACTTTGACTGAATAATCTATTTAATTCATGAATTATACCTGACAATTTAATCCGTTGACAATTTAATTTCTATATTTTTAAAGTGATGAATTTATTTTAATATATTATATACTTTTTAAAATATAAATAAATTTTTATTAAAAAGGTTATATAAATATTTAGTTTATATAAAATTCAATATTGAATGATTCGGTGGTTGAGTTATAAAAAAATATTTTTTTTTATAAAAGTTTGGTAATAGAATGTAATTTGTTTAGGGCCTAACCTATAAAAATAGTCTGTGGGCTTTGCAAACCGAACGGTGAGTTAAAGATCATAGGACAAAACAATACTACAATTTTGGAAAGATTTTAATTATAGTGTAAACATTAAAAATTTAAATAATTAAAAATCAATTTAAACAATTTTAAAATAATTATTATAAGCATAATAATTTATGATCGAATAATAATATGATTTTTTGCTGGAATTCATATATTTAAATGATTTTAGTTTCTAAAATAAATAAAAAATAGAACAAAAGTCTATATAGTTTCGGTTAAATGTGATCACGATTTTTATACTTACAGTGATGAATTAGGTCCTCAAACATTAAAATATATGTGCATTTATTCTCTCAAAACTTTAAAAAGAATATGATGCCTTAGAAAAGAGAGACTAATTTCCCGTGTTTTTAAAACTTCGGATCAAATTTATCCATATGAAAGTATAGGAAATTTAATCATGTTGACTAGAAGTATAGGAACTTTTTTTACAAGAAAAATATAGGAACAAAAACTACTTTTTTACCCAAAAATTTAACAGTATGAATCAATTGGAATAATCAGAATTTTAAGATAATATTTAAAAAGTCATCAAATTTAATTATTATATATAATAATTTGTGATTACATAACAATATAAAATACTTTACGTGAAAACATATACATTTTTTAAAGGAAAGACATACACTATTAACTATATATTTTATGAAATTATTATTATATACTAAAAAAAGACTAGTAACACACTCATTATTATTAACTAAAATTTATTTAAAAAATCAAATTTTGACAGGTTTCACTTATTACTTAAGGATTCTTTCATTATTTTGTAATTTTTAAAAGTAAATTTCAATAAACAATAGAGTATTTGTTAAAAAAAAAAATACGTTAGAGAATACTTACTAGCACTCCTCTTATGTGCTAGAGGAAAATAGGCACTTCATGCTTGCATTTGACAAATAAAAAGATGTGGGAGGTTATAAGTGGTTTATATATAATAGTTAAAGGATAAATATGTGAGAGATTTGAGATATTAAATCATTTTCTTATATAATGAATGCTAATTCTTTTTTTTTTTTTGACAAAATTCAGGTGAATTGAATTTCAAAAACTTATTAATGTTAGGATTTAGTCATACCTCAAAGTTTAAAGAGTATCTACATATAAACTTATGTTGACTTTTTAATAGTTAAATTTATCTTTAAAAGAACGATACGATAACAAATTAATCCTTAAAAATGAAAAATATAAAATTAGTTCCTCAAAAAACAAAAATGTATCAAATTTATCACATTTTTTACATATTCAATATTAGGCAACACAAATTTAGTTATTTATCCTTATTTTATTTATATAAACTTAGAGAGAAAGTAGTGCATGTGTTCGGCCATGCTCTGGTGAAAATGGTACAATTAAAGAGAAAGGCAATCAGATAACAAAAACATGTAAAAAAGTGAGGGATGAGTACACAGTGGAATTTGATCTCTGCAATTTTCATATACTTCTACATTCCGGTCATGCTGACTTTCTGTCTCAAAGTGACATATGACTCCTAGAAAAAGTTATTACTGAATTCATGTACTGCTTCTACAAATTACAAGTACTACTCTTTGGATAGATTGAAAAATCTCAGCATATACGGTTGACATATTTTTTCCTTTGGTATCTTAATATTTAAACAGAGAATCTTCAACAAGATTTTACACAAGAGCTGGACTCAGAAATGTGAAATCCCTTAAATAGAGAGACTGATAGTTGTAAAGCATATACAGCTACAACTTATACGATACAGTTGCAATCCAGTTTTTATATATTTTAGCCCATGTACTTTATGTTTATACTCATTAATTTGTATATTTCACATGAAAGCTTTTTTTTTTTTTTTTTTTTTTTACCTTCAAGAATTTCAAGTCTATAATCCTAAGTTAGAAAGAGTTTTTTTGTTATATATATCTGACTTTTCTATTTGATTCCTAATAAATTTTTTTAAATCAGCTTTTAAATATTATTTGAAATTTTTTATTTTAAAAATATACTATGTGATTGTTGAAAGTAAAATAAGAAGAAGAAAAGTAACAGAAAAACAGCATAATCGGGATTATATACATATATATGCAGTGAGTCCTGTAAAAAGAGCTTTTATTTAAATAAAAAATGATTTTGCTATAAAACAAAAGAGGAATTTGTGTGGTTGTGCGGTTCCTATATAAGGGAGGAATTCCATGCGATGTAGGAAGCCACGTAGAGAGATAGTTATAGTGATATCCATGGCGGGGCAATCGCGGAAGTGGATGATCCTGGTGGCCACCATATGGATTCAGGCATTCACCGGCACCAACTTCGACTTCTCCGACTACTCCTCTTCCTTGAAATCCCATCTCAACATCTCTCAGGTGCAACTCAACTACCTCGCCACCGCCAGCGACATGGGCAAGGTCTTCGGTTGGTCCTCCGGCCTCGCTCTCATGTACTTACCTCTCTCCCTCGTCTTGTTCATCGCCTCCTCCATGGGCTTCATCGGCTACGGCCTCCAGTGGCTCGCCATCAAAAATCTCATCACCTTGCCTTATTCTCTCGTAAGTTATCAAACACATAATGGAACTTCATTTCTCAACAGCTTCTTCAGTTTCATCTCTCGTAATTTTAACTATACTTATCATAAAAATCAATAACCTTACTCGTGATACTCCATATATAACTTTTAAAAGGTTTATTAAGTCAAGTAATTATAACAATAATTTTCAATAGCATTGAGCTTGTGGATGATCGTACTTCTACTCGGTTCGGACAAGATTTTCTCCGGTGAATGATACTTTGATTCGGACAAAGAAAGAAAACATTAAATTGTGAATGTATTTTTTTGAGTAGTTAGGAAGCAATGAATTCTTCTTGATATTGTGGCCTTGACTTGACTGGCAGGTGCGATAACTGTGGATGACCTTCTGGTCTAGACATCCGTTACGTACCCTGCAATTTTTTTTATGAAAGTAAACATAGATAAATGTTTTTTTGATGATCGGATTCATGTAAAATTATGATTTTTTTAATAAATAAATATTTCAAATAGACATTTTGATTATTAATTACAACTTTCTAATATCTAATTTTTTATTTATTTTAAATTTAGGGACCTTGAGAGTATTTTTTTTTAGTAATACCTATTTACACTTATATTTTTCTTATTTAGTATTTTATATTTTATTTTAAAACAAAATTAATTAAGGAAAATTAACCATAAATGCATGTTTTTGAGGATGAGAAAGGCTTTTTTTTTGTTTGGAAAATAGGATGAAGAAAGTTATCATCATATTTTTTAATATATTATTAAATTTTAATAAAAACATATTACCAAGTTTTTTCTTTATTAATTATTCTGGGTCCCCTTAGATATGGGGGCATTCGCTTTTGGAGCTTCTATCCATTTTTTCTCTTTTTGAGAATTCAGAATAGTTTGTCTGCACATATTGCATTTTCATTAAGCCAGTCATTAATGCTTTTTATACTTTTAAATTTTTTTTATTTTGGGTGGAAGAAATTTTTTTGACCAAATCAAGTGTCAGCTCTTTACTATTTATTCTTTTAAATTTTAATTTTAAAATAAAAATAATGAAACTTATTGAATGGTTGGAATCTGCATCCTACGGTGATTTTTATCACTACAGACAACCCATTCCCAAGATTCCAAGGATGTGTCTTAGTATAAAAATTGTAGTTTTCGCAAGTTTAAAAAAGTCGTTATACTATGTCTACTATATTATTTGAATGGATGACATATTTTCTGAAAAGGATAGAAGTTATGAGGCTGTAACTATCTTAATTGATTGCCTCCATAAATCGTTTATGCTATGTGTAGTTGTGTTTTGTACTTGTGGTCATGTTTTCAAGACACATCCTTTTCATTTAGCAACTTTTCAACTGTATATTCGTTCATTCTGCTGGTCCCATGTGACTAGGGATGGAAATGGGTTACACCGTCTATTAGGGATCTTTGGCCTAGCCTGTTTAGGGTCTGGCCTGTTTATTATAAAGGTTAGGTTTAGGCTTTTTGAGAAGTCTATTTAAATAAAAAGGTCAGACTCAAGCTTTAAAAAAAGTCTGTGAAGCCTATTAGGCTGGCCTATTTAATATATATATATATATATATATATATATATAATTAAAAGATATAAATCAATCTTTTAAAAAGAAAAATAAAATAATATAGTATAAAATCTAATCTACTTAAAAAAATAAAATATAAAAAAGATAATTTGTACGTAGGTTTGTAAATTATAAAAAAGTAAAAGTTGTTATGTTTGTTTTAAAAAGAGAAATAAAATAATATAATATAAAATTTAATCTACTTAAAAAGATAAAAGATAAGAAAGATAATTTGTGTGTAAGTTTTATAAAAAAATAAAAGCTGTTACGTTTGTTTTAAAAAGAGAAATAAAATAATATAATATAAAATATAATCTAATTAAAAAGATAAAATATAAAAAAGATAATTTGTTGTGATTAGTAAATTTTAATCTCATATTAGAGTACTCTAATTGATTTTATTTTTTTTCACGCACAAATTAAAAGGGAAGTATGTGTCTTTTTTATATTAAATTTACAAAAGTATTATACGAATTCTCGAAGTTTTATTATATAGTCATTAGATTTTTTTTAATATATAATATTTATTTTAAAGTAGGCTTTTTAATAGGCTCGTAGGTTAAGCCAGACTTTTAAATAGGCTAGGCCAGGCCTAAAAAAAAAGCCTATGATAGATAAAAAGCCTAGATCAGGCTTTATATTTTTAAATTAGGCTAAGACCAGGCCTAACCAAGTCTGACCTGGCCTGACCTGTTTCCATCCCTACATGTGACCTATCTTCGAATTAATTAATTAATGATATCGATGGTTCCCGAAGCTAACTGACGTGGTTCATTTCTATACGCTACTACATCATCATATAACACACACAAAAATTATCCATACAATAAATAACAATGATATTAACCAAATATTCACATAAATGATAAATGACAACAACTTCGCAAATTCTCTTTCAACTTAATTTCCACTTCAAACCTTTTGCTTTTGCTTTGGCCCCAAGCTTAACAGTTTAAACTTTAAAGGACTGTTGGCGAGTGATAATATGATGTAGTAGTAAAGAAACATACATAAATCATAATGAGATTGAAGTAGCGGTTACTAGTGGCAACTACACTATCTATGGTTGATCAACTCCAAAGGAATAAACTTCGCGAGTTGTAATATATAAATGTGATAAATAATGTGTTGCTAGCATTTCAAATATAATAATATTATTAAGAGAAAATTGCTTATATTTTTTAGTCAAGTTAACTAGCTTTTACTTTGAATGTGATATGCAGTACTTTCTTCTGTGTCTGTTGAGTGGCTGTAGCATCTGTTGGTTCAACACAGTATGTTTTGTTCTCTGCATTAGGAATTTCCCAGTTAACAGACCCCTTGCATTATCACTCACTGTGAGTTTCAATGGTGTGAGTGCAGCACTCTACACACTTGCTGCCAATTCAATAGACCCTTCATCTGATGCACTGTATCTGCTCCTGAATGCCCTTGTTCCTCTTCTCACTTCCCTTGTAGCACTAGTCCCAATTCTTCTGCAACCCCCTTTAGACTCTCTCAATAGATCTCCAGAAGCTTCTCGCAGGAACTCCGTGATATTTCTAGTACTCAACTTCCTAGCCATTTTCACTGGCATTTACCTTCTCCTCTTTGGCTCAACAACTTGTGAGGAATCCACGTCGAGGCTCTACTTTGGTGGTGCCATTTTGCTCCTCATTTTCCCACTATGTATCCCTGGAACTATATATGCTCGAGATTGGTTTCACCATGCCATCCGTTCCAGCTTTCGGATGGAAGGTTCCGGCTTCATTCTTGTTCATGTTGATGATCTTGAGCTTCATAAGGAACTCCTCACGCGTCAAAACAGCCCTATAAGTCTCAGTAATGGGAACGGTCACGGCCTGCTGAGTGAGAATGGATCTTATGGAATTAGTCAGAGTGCAAAATCTAGTGATGTGTGTTGTGACAAGATGTTTGGCCAGGATCAGTTGGCAATGCTAGGTGAAGAGCACACTGCTGCATTGGTTGTCCAGAGGTTGGATTTCTGGCTCTATTATGTTACATACTTCTGTGGAGGTGCAATTGGACTTGTTTACAGCAATAATCTGGGGCAGATAGCTCAATCTTTAGGCCTTAGTTCAAGTATATCTACCCTTGTCACACTATATTCGGCATTTTCCTTCTTTGGCCGCTTGCTTTCTGCTGTACCAGACTATATTCGAAAGTAAGTATTATCCTCACCATTTATCTTTTGTATCATGTTTATGGAGCTTATTTATAAAGAATGTGTCATAAGGGGTATTGTAGAGGAGAAATAATTGTATTGCGCCAATCTCCACCTGATATCTAACCACATTTTTTTAATTTATAAGAATTAATAATGTGTCATGTTCTTGACCAATCTCTACATGATATGTAACCATATTTTTTCAATTTACCCAAAATAGTTAATAACATGTCACGTGGAGATAGGTCAAGATGACATAGTCTTGGACTATGCAGTAGTTTCTTGTGCTAGACACTATGTGGTTAGCACTTCTTAAAAAAAATGTTAATAACATATTCTCTAACACACTATTTGTTGTTGAAATTTATCAGAAATGACAATATTATGTTGTTATACTTTAATGAGTTATACTCGTGATTCTATATTAGAAAAGGTGTGTTTCTAGTATGGAGAAAAGAAATTTCTTTTTTACTCTCTTGATTCAGGAATGAATCTTGTAAAATAATATTGTAGCAGTTAAGATGATAGTATTTTTCCAAAATGCAGTAAGTTCTACTTTGCAAGGACCGGATGGCTAGCCATTGCACTTGTTCCAACCCCAGTTGCGTTCATATTGCTTGCTGTATCAGACAGTGCCGCGGCGCTTAAAACCTGCACTGCACTGATTGGTTTGAGTTCTGGCTTCATATTCGCGGCTGCTGTGGCAGTTACATCAGAGCTATTTGGACCCAACAGTGTGAGCGTCAATCACAACATTCTCATAACAAATATCCCCATTGGGTCGCTTCTGTATGGTTTTCTGGCTGCGTTGATTTATGATGAGAATGCTTACAATGTCCCGGGAGAGTTAATGGCTGACACACTGGTGTGCATGGGAAGAAAGTGCTACTTCTGGACATTTGTCTGGTGGGGAGGAATGTCTGTCCTAGGACTTACTTCTAGTGTGTTGTTGTTCTTGAGAACCAAACACGCGTATGATTGCTTTGAGAGACACCGGATTTCAGCCCAATCAGTTGTGTCTTAGATTTTAGCACAGATCATGGAATTGTTGATAGTTCAAGGTGGATTGTATAGGAGCTATGATTTTTTAGGCAGAGCTGAAGCAAGGGAGAGTGAGGATTTTGTTTCTCTCTCTGGCAATGCACCAAACAGGAAAACATATAAAAACAAAGCATGTAAATAAGGATGGCACGTGGAAGCTTTGGAAGCATGTGGTTTGAAGAAATATGCAACAATGAAACCTTGAGTGAGGTTTTGCCAACATGAGTTGGGTCAATGTGAGCAGATAAACACTCTGCTGAAGAAGCAGAGGCAAGATGTATATAATATATATGCTTTGGCCTTTAAGATGCCACCTGCCCATGATTTAGTCTATAAATTTGAAGAGATTTATTTACAAATCTCGGCAACAAAATTTTTTTCTTCATTTTTTTGGGCAAAAACAAAAGCTATCACTTGACAATTCAGGATTTATTTGGGTTACGAAATTATAATTACCAAAACAATATCTCAAATTGACAATTTTTTTTATAATTTTGATATAGTCGTGTCCGAATAAAAGAAGCAGAAAAGACAATGATAGAAAGAAAAAGATTTTAAATCTCAAGGATAGTTACAAAATTTATCTTCTTTTATGCATAGGAATAGTCTCTCATATGCCAAGGCCATCTTTGTTGCAGTAAACATAGAAATTGCATATTCAAGGCATGCCTTTCCCCTCCTTGCAAGCCTTTCCTTGCCTTCCTTCACCACTGCTTGGAGAGCCTCCAAGAGTGATTCCACGTTGGGAGAGAACATGAAGCCAAATTCATCGTCCACCACAACACTACCTTTGATGCTCGGAAACCTCGACGCCAAAAGAGGCTTCCCACTCATCATGGCTTCCATCAGAGTAAGATCAAGCCCTTGTGGCCTAAGTGTAGGATTGACAAAAATGTCAATGGCATTGTAGAATGCTCGTAGCATGGAAGGACTCATTGATCCAAGAACAAGAACTTGGCTCCCTAAGTCCCTATACCGATTCTCCCATGGTCCTGACCCAGCTACAATCAAATAGACATTGGGGTACTTGGTTATTAGCATAGAGTATGCTTCATGAAGGAGAGAGTGACCTTTGTCCTTCACCAATCTTCCAGCTACACCCAGCACTAAACTAGCATTGCTTGGAATGCCAATTTTGGTTCTAAATTCCTTTCCCAATTCTAGATCTTCTCTGAAGTCATCCTCATCTACCCCATTGAGAATCACATGCACTCTTCTGTTGGGGATTTGGTACACATCTCTTAGCATCTCACCACAACTATCACTGATAGCAACATGGTGTGCATATTTCCGGAAGAATCTTATCTCATTTAGAATCTTAGGGAGAACCCCTTGTAAGCCTTTGTCGAAGTCCGGGGATTTAGGTTCGTCATGTTGCGTACGAGCCAAGTCTTGGAAGATACTAGATTGCAAGCTTTCAAGAGCTATGCCATGCCATGAAACTGCAAGGTTGGGAAGTTCGCGGGCAAGCCAGTGAGGAAGTGCTACACTCTCTGAGTGAACAACATCGAATGGTTCTTTCTGGTTTTGTTCCAGAAACTGTTCCTATGCTTTGTTGTAGCGCCACTTACCCGGCTCCCCTTCGTGACAATGGATGTAAGGTGGAGAGGGTGCATTAGCATTAGAATTAGCATCTGCTTGGTGATTGATTGTTGGGTCTGAAGCACTTTCTTCTTGTGGTGGAGAGGTGAAGATATGAACCTTGTGGCCACGTTGAGCTAGAGCAGTGTGAAGGGTGTATGCATGGCGCTCCATGCCACCAGGAGTGGTTCCAATAGGCCATTTTCTAGAGAAGACAGCGATTTTGAGAGGTACGGGTGAAGGGTTGTGTTCAAGAAATGGGAGTTTGTTCCATGCGAATTCGGCTAAACGAAGATCGCCTGACCAGGTTTTGGAGAGGGTGGTGGATGTTTGGAGGAGTAAAAATACTGGTATGGTGCAGAGGACAAGGAAAACAAGGGTGATGAAGAAAGTAGAATTAGAAGGGGAAGTAGACTTCTTGGATTTGTTGTTGAAGGCCATTTCTTAATGGAATTCTGAAATTTTGGACATAGATTTTGTTTGTGTTTGAATTCTGAGGTGGAAGTTGTTGGGAATTATCTATGGGGGGTAAAAAGGCACTAAGGCATGAATGCTATGAACCAAGTGCGTTTGTTGGGTTGGATTTGCTTTAATTGCATTTCTCACGCCCCTTTTGAGGGGAAAAAAAAGTGGATTCATGTGGCAAAGGTTTCGTAGGTTTGTGAATCAGAAACTGTATTTAGCAAGCACACCCGTTCCAAAATGGACTTGAGAGAAATTGAGAATCATTTTTAATATGCTGGATTACTGGTTAAGGTTTGTCTTTTTAATTTTATGTAGAAAGAAAGAAACCACACCTTTGGTTAATTAGAAATTTACTACTACTTAGTACTTAATTCTCCTTGTAATTTAGAACTACATGTTCTGTTGCCACACAAACTGAAGCAGAGTAGCTGGCCTAAGATATTTGCACATTAATTTTTCTACATCACTTGAATAGTAGATCATGGTATAAAAAAATGGGGTAGGTCCTGTTTAACATTTAATTTGGTCATATCAACTTTCAGTAATTCTCACTGTTAAGAAGCCTATTTTGATAATAGAAGTCAAAGTCAATTAAGACGGTCGGTTTGACGCATGTGCCTCCTGAAGAACCGCTGAGCATATTAGAGTTAACTGCAATTTGCGTACATGATGTGAAAGGTTAACAATTTGGTCCCTTCTCACCATTTTTGGAATATATTAAGTGTAGTCAAATTATGTGACGTAACTGTAGGATTTGTCCAGTCCTAAAGCAGTTGAAAATTTACTCGTCTTCCTGGCTTATAACTTTGAGTACATAGCAGCATTTACGTGCTATTGGAATCTCCCTTGATCTGTAAATCACATGGAAAGGCTTTTAACTTGAAGAAAATAGTTATGTTCTCATGCTAAACCAATCACGTAATTTAGTGGCATTTTTTTTTCTCTGAAGATATTGTTAGATTTTTGGGTATGATAATCCTGGATAACTTCAAAGAATCGTGTTCGTACACTTTCCGAACAAAGTATTTCGACCCTATTCTTGCCTGGGTTCACGAAATCCTTGTTGGGATAATTCTTTGAAGAACAATCTGCTTCTGGCAATAGAGAACAGATCAGGAATGTAGAGAGAAAGTATGATTTTCGTATATCTGAAATCTGAGG
>PYAF01004288.1:337179-349319 GCA_007407185.1 Glycine tomentella | reverse complement strand
ACAAAGTATTTCGACCCTATTCTTGCCTGGGTTCACGAAATCCTTGTTGGGATAATTCTTTGAAGAACAATCTGCTTCTGGCAATAGAGAACAGATCAGGAATGTAGAGAGAAAGTATGATTTTCGTATATCTGAAATCTGAGGCCAAATGACTCCTTATATCGGAGTTTTTCCAAACAGTGCAACTCTTTGCTGCTCGTAACCTTTCCATCAAAGGTAGTTATATGTGTATGGTTATGATGGGAAGTTAACAGCGGTTGAGATAAGAGTAGTTAACTATTTTAAATCACATTACTACTAAAATCCATTGATGACACTAAAATCACCAACAGATATCTTAATAATAATAATAATAAGACTTAAAGATGGATGAGGATGCAGATATTTTAGAAAAAATGACTCAACCCCTCTAGCTGATTTTCATTTTGATCATGGATTGAGAAGAAGGAAGATTTTAATTAATGTACACTCAATAGTTTATCTATATAGCATATATATTTTATACATTTAATTATACACATATAAAGGGTGGCTTGAGAAGGTGAGCCGAGGACAATGATGAAGTTGTGTCTTGGTGACTTGTTGGTCATGGATTCGAATCTGGAAACAGCTTCTTTGCACTGAGCAATAAGGTAAAAGATAGCAATCAGTATTTTTTCTGGTAGGAAACCTGAGACACTCAATATTTTTTTTTAATTTTTTTAAATGGTGACTTGACAATTACTCTTATACCACATTTGATAGTTAATTAAAACCACTCTTGTAAAAGATAGCAGTCAAGTTTTTCTGCTCGGAACTGGAGAAGGTTGCTTGTGGTTTGCACCGGCTCTAGCTTTCACATTCACCTTATTATTGGAGACTCTATTTTTAGTAGATTTTGATGACACTGGCCAGTGTCCACTGGTAACAGCCATGTCATTGTACTGTTGCAAGCCTTCAAGAGTTTCAACAATTGTTGGCATTCTTGGTCTGTCTTTAGGATTCAAACTTACGCATTGCAATGCCAAATGTGCCATCTCCTTTGCACCCTTCACAGAATATTGGCCTGCAAGCCTTGGATCCATAATGTACCTCAACCTCCTACTGCTACTCAAGTAAGGTTTTGACCAATCCACAAGGTTCTGCTCAGTCTTTGGTTTTGTTTTGTCTGTTGCTCTCCTTCCTGTAAGCAGTTCTAGCAGGACTACCCCGAAGCTATAGACATCACTTTTGGTGGTTAAGTGCCCTGTAAACAATTATATGTTGCATTAAAATCAGCAGACTATACCCAATTTGATGAGAAGTTATTACATGATTCTTCAAACCATATGATCCAACCAATCTCCACGTGACAAATAATCATATTTTTCAATTTACAAAAGAGTTTTTAAGAATTAAAAGGAGAGTTAATAACGTGTCATATGGAGATTGGTCTAAACAATCTCCATGTGACATATAATATATTTATTAATTTACAGAAAAAGTTAATAAGGTGTCATGTGGAGATTGATCAAGACCACTTGATTTTAGAACCTGAAATAATTTCTCCCCTATTAACACGAGTTATTAATTGAATTCCACTTTGTTCTCCTTATAAAAGTAGTAAACATATAATATAGGGGCAAATCACTGATTTATTAATCTTACCTGTGGAGATGTATTCTGGGGCGGCATATCCATAAGTGCCGATGACTCTGGTTGAAACATGTGTGTTTGATCCCTCTGGCCCCATTTTTGCAAGTCCAAAATCTGACAATTTTGCTGTGAAGTCCTATTTTAGAAAAAAGCATATGATGCATAAAAACTCATTGGATTTAGTTTCTTTATTTTTTTTACAGTTTTAATCAATAAAAAAAAGACAATTTTTGGTTAGTTAATTCTTAATTACGCACTGAATCAAGCAAAACATTGGAAGTCTTGAAGTCTCTATAAATGACTGGTTTCTCAGCTCCATGCAAGAAGGAAAGGCCTTTGGCAGCACCTGTTGCGATTTTTAATCTTGTTCCCCATGGCAGTGATGTTAGCCCTGCAGTGGTTAACTGAGTAAGTTAAAAAGAGACAACAAAATAGTTGCTAAAGTAAATGAGGCTATGGAGCATATGTTTCACAGATAAAAATAAACAAGGATTTTGATGCATACTTCTGAATATGTGATTCTCCAAACTTCCTCGTGGCATGAATTCATAGACAAGTAGTCGTTCTTCATCTTCACAACAATATCCAATCAACTTAACCAAATTGGGATGCCTTAGCTGCCCAAGAAAAATCACTTCTGCCTGCAACCCAATCAAATTATTCAATTGGCTCAGAAAAAAAAAAGTTTACATCTAATTTGTTATTATATTGTCTATATAAAACTCTTTCTAGATACTCTTTCTGTTATTAATAAACGATTTTTATGTCACCACTAGAAAAATTTTGTGAATAACAACCTTATTTGCGAAAAAAGTTTTCTCTAATAATTAGGCACATGTAAAGATAAAAATATATATTTTTTATAAGTACTAAAACTTAAAATAAAGATAATTATAAGTGACAAATCAATAATTTAACTTTTTTATATCCAAATTGCAAGAGAGAAAATTAAACAACTCAAAAAGAGGATGCTGGAATAAAAGTTCCTTTAATAATAATAATAATAATTTAATTTTTTTTATATCCAAATTGCAAGAGAGAAAACTGAACAACTCAAAAAGATGATGCTGGAATAAAACTGCTCTTAATAATAAATTAATAGTGATTAAAAATTACAAGTGTATTTGTTCCCAAAAAATGAGTTTACAAGAGCACAAAAAGCTTTTGCGCTGGCCTGCATTGGGTTTCAAAATTTCAGGCCTGTCGATATAAAAATGGGCTTGGGTCTTTAAAGGGTTCTTGTAGCATACTTTATTATATTTCATCTTTCTTGTTAAGTAACAGGTTTGATTTTTTTACTAACAAAATTAATATTTTAACAAAAAATTAACATTTATTAATTAAAAAAAATATTGTTAAGTAATTGACTCGCATCCATTCTCCCAAGAATCAAAAAATAATATGTTGTAGTAAGTTATTTTTAGCCCTAAAGTAGTGCGTGTTAAAGTCTTGCAAGTTACAAAATTCCCTGACATTTCTCTTTGGATGCCCCAGTAGGGGGTGTTTAGTCCACTCCCACTAGTTGGATCACGCTCATCGTAATTAAAAATGAATTGCGGAGATTCTAATTCTAACAACTACGACAAAAGTAAACGACCCTGATAATGAATTGTAAATTTAATTACAATGAATAAAAGGCCTAATTTCCTCAAATCTCTATTGTTATGAACCATCATCAGAACTTAAGCAGCAACCAATACTTGACCACATACATGCATGAGTTTTTAAATTTTTTTTACTGTGACCACGTATGCAATCATGCATGATACAGTAAACTTAAGAATTTATTTCTGATATAACTCATCTCCTCTTTATATATTATAATCAACTTAATTAATTTCTAAATACTTTTTTTTGTCTTAATATTACTTCAGCTAAGTTGAGATTATTAGAGTGGGTAAAGGTCACAACCTTTATTACAGCTAATTCTTAAATTGTTGTAGCTAGTGCTCTTCATTGACCTCATTAATATATACCAAACAAATAAAGCATAACTTAATTAGAAATACTTCCTTAAAAAAACTTGATTAAAAATATACACCACGATGTAAAAGTCAATATCCCTCAATTCATATTTATTAATTAAAAATGTCATTGAATTCACTATCATGTAATTAAAAATTACTAACTTTTGTTATAATTACTTTAAGAAGTTATTTATAATTATATATATATATCATTTATTGGCAGGTCATGATAATATTATTGGACTTTGCAATATTTATGTTAAAAGTAATATTTAATATAACTTATAATTAATTAATTAATTAATATTGGATCCGTACATGTGAAAATAAAACTCTTAATTTTAAAAATATATATATAATAGTTGATGTATCAAAATTAAACACAATAAAGAATGATATGTCACACTTACAAGCCATTCACGATGTCCTTGTAAACCTTCAATGTCAAGAAGCTTGACAGCAACAGGTTGTGCTTTCAAACCCAGCCTCAAATTGTCATCTATGTAACCCTTATGCACTGTTCCAAAGCCACCTTCACCCAGCAAGAAATTGCTGCTAAAATTCTGTGTTATGGCACGCAGCTCACTCAGCTGAAAATCAAACAAATCCGACCCAAAAGACTGTGCAAGATCCTCGTTGATTCGCGTCGACGACGAATGGCTGAGATCGGAGAAAGAGAGCCTTCTGAATGATGGCAAAGGTGCAATGTTCTTTGACAAATCCGAACGTGATGGCTTGCACCTGCTGAAGTTTTTAAAAATGGTTTGGTCCTCTGTGGAGCAGCAATTTGCTGTGAAGGGTCTCCATGGCTTTGATTTTGATGATGGTTGCTTCATTTTCTAGCCAAAGAATGAAGGAGTTAGGGACTTAGGGATGAGGTGTTGTGTGAAATTAATATAAGTACGATCGAGATAGATCATATAATATATGATACAGTTTTTTCTAAGTGATAGAGACGGAGGAAAAGATATTCTTTCTTCAACTGCTCTAACCACTCTAGTAATTTTTGGGGGCATTATATGTTGTCATGTTTATTAACTTATATACGTTAATGGTTTGTTCTTTAATTTGGCATCTATGTGGTGTCTTCATGCACAATACACCAATGTCTTTTTGCCTTTTAGTACGTAGTATTAATTAGGTCCACGCGAGACAATTACCTTTTGCCTTGGCTTAGTTGTTAATTTCTGGAAGTGGAGGCATTATTAATGTAACTAAAACTAGGTTAGAAAATTAAAACTATATTTAGAGTAATATTTTCCATTTTGACTATGATTAATTTTACGCTTTCTAAATTAAAATACTATTTGTCTCCAAATATTTAGCGGTAAAGGTATGTACGTATTTGGTTTTTGCTAATTAAATAAAAATAACTTATATAACATAGTATTTTTCTTAAACGTGAAGATTGGAAATTATAGATCATCAGTCCAAATTATGATTGACATGGATACTGATATTTATGCATGCTGTTTGCCAATATGAAAAGTTTGGTATGTAATTTATAGTGTCAGATGAGTGTATTACAAGAAGTTATTGATTATAATTAAAAATAATTTTAATGAGAAGTTACTAATTTTCAACTCAAGTTGTGATTAATATACTTATATACTGTAACTCTATTTTTTTATTTTTTTTGTGAAGCTCTCTCTACTTACTCTAATCATGGCTATAAGTGGCGTAAGGATACATTTAATTTAAACCGTAAAATATCTGTGATTGTATAGAACCTTATCTAATCCATAAGGAGAATTGTTTTAACTTTCATTCATAATTTATGTTAACAGATGTAATTAAGATAACTTAATTAATGGTACCCCTTACATTGAATATATATGTCTGCTAATGATTTGGTAACCTAAGTAACTTATAAACTATAACAGTGACGAAGGGAATGATAGCATCCATTCTGTCTTTATTGAGAAATACAACTACTGACAAGTAATAAAAGGTGTTATACGAACAGGAGTAGTTGCATGTTGAAGTGCTGGATAAGGTATTGAACAAAACTAGTCTAAAAAGTCATACAAAAGAGGAAGAAAATAATTAAGTAAAATTTAAAGAGAAGAAAAAACTAGGTAGTGAATGAGGTATACACGAGTCTTCTGACTCCAATTAATTTCAACTACCAGATAAAAAAACATCGATCAATCTAATGTTAATTTTGTCAAACTTTGATCTTTGAAAAAGCGCGTTGGTCACGGCAGTATCATTTGAATCACTTTCAACCTAACAAGAATTGCCGTTCATACGATTTTGACTGATCCACATCAAGCTATGTCCATGCGCTATCTTGGACGACATTTCTAGTATTATGAAATGGGGTTTATTTTCCCTTTTCAATACTAAAAATTTAAACTCTGAAAATTCTTCATATATTATATTTTCTTTTGTACCGACAGGGTTCGCACCCAATAGCTTATCGAAGTTGTATTAGTACAATTATCATAAGGATTAAGATTACCGATCATATCTTACATTTTCTAGGTGTATATATATTAAATTAATCCCAAAATTGCTTTCACTAGATTTGTAAGAGAAAAAACTTAATGATTTTATTGCAACCAAATGTACGTATTTTATATGCTTCAATATAATTAAGGAGGTGGGTTTGTTAGTGTTATCAATACTTATATTAAAATCAACAACATTTGGTATAAGTGAAAATAACTTATGTCTCTTAATCAATTGATCTCTTTCACACTCTTGCTCTTGAGTTTTGTTGTCCATGACTGAGCGTGTAATGCATCTTGTTAATAAGGAAATCATCCAAACATGCGCGTGGTCGTTTAACTTGGGAATTCATCTTAAAAGTTAGCATAATGAAAAGGGAAACCATTAGTGAATGTATCAGGCTTTTCTTCCTGCTCAAATGGACCTGTTTAGCAGGGAGTAAGCAAATATAAAATAAATCTGTCATATATGATCTTAAGCTTTTTATTAGCTGACTCTGATCTTAAACAAACAAGAAAGTTTATTTTTCCCTGTTTCACTTGGTACATAAATTAGCAGGTATTGCAGCCACAGCTTCAGAAACTGACTTGGACAAGTGAATAAAGTATTAAAAAAGAAAATCCGATAATGTGATTAACTTTTTTGAATTAATTAGTCCAATATATCAATTCATCGTATTCTTTGATATCTTATGCTCGCATCTAAGGAATAACTTTAAAATTTTATACAATTCAACAAAGTTTTATACCTTAAGCCATTACTTTTGTCGTTCATTTATGCCAACAGACTGTACCACGCAACATAATTGTTATGCAGCAAAGAAAAAAAAGAAAGTTGCTAAGGTTGGTGTTTGAGAGGTGGAATCCAATTTATTTAATCTATGATCCGAGTCTTGTTTTAATATATAATCTATTAACACCATGTAAATCCCTTGGACCAATGACATAGGCCATAATTTATTTCAGCCAGACTAGAAAGACATCTTGCAACTAAAAATAATAGATACAAATTACTTTTTCCATATTGATGCATAGGAAGATTTCTTAAATACAATGTTTCTCGCCATATCTTCATTTAGACTTACAAACAATGCTATAGAATATGGACAGCATAAAACTAAGTTCCTGACCAAAGGGCCTAAGCAAATGCCAGTAATAAATATATCAATTACATATCCAAACTGCCAGTGCTATTTCCTATTGAAATTATGGCTCACATATACAACATACTGCACAGATGAGATGATAGAACCACCCAAAAATAATGGCAAGCACATGCTATGGCTTTTCAAATGCTGCATCTATTCCGTGATTATAATATACAATTTTTGCCTCACTTAATCAAAAGACCAATGTTGGTATCGTGTGAAGTTATTCTGTTATCTTGCTGGCTGGTATCATGTCCTGTCTCTGTACATAAGCAGAGGGAAACCATCCAGCATTGCCTTTGCATTCTCCTTCAGACCATCCATTGGGACCAACCTGGAAATGTAACAACAAAAAGGATAATAAAAATACAGCTCAAATCAGTCTGATATTGGCAATACAGATTATAACTTAATGTCTGAAAAAAAGATCATGACATTTTTGTAAATACTAAATCAATAGTGAAACTAGTAGGCCTTAGAATTTGACCTTGGAGCTTAACTCAACCTCACAAAATGGACTTGTAAGGTGACGACTATCCAAGCTTTATAAGGATTATATTAATCATATCTATAGTCAATATGAGATCTCAACTATAGGAAAATGCATACTAACCATACACCTTGGCAGTGAAAGATTTCAATATTTAAGTTATTTGTTTCATATGTTTAAATAACAGACTGGGTATTAGAGCAGATGAAGGTATGAAAATCAAATAAAAAGAATTAACTCCATAAGATTATTCATTTTTTTCATTTTGTCTTGGGATAAAAAATTTATACAACTGAATTTTGATTAAATTTGATAAAATCTCTATTTTGCCCCTCTGCTTCTGCATCACGAGAAAACGAGTGCTATTCCAACCAATAACTCAAATTATGGACACCAAAAAGTCTATCTTTAAGTTATTTACACAATAAAAAATTAAGCTTTTAAAGAATCTGCTTTATCTGAAGTACAGGTGATGATGGATCATATATAGCATAGCAGTCATCAAGGAAATACCTGACGAACTACAACAAAATCATCAACTGATAGGCTTAATTCCCCCTCAGCTTGAGCATCAAATGGATGTACGACCTACAAGACAAATGATGATGAACATGAACCAATTTAGGAGATTAATGTAAATGGAAACTGCATTGCACTGAGTGAAAACAAATTTTTGATTATATCCTATGGAAAGACTTGATTTTCTGTTTTTGTACAAAGAATTGTCAATGTTTTATGTGTATGAATGTGAATGTAATGATCTCATAACATTCATTTTTTACACATCTTGTTTTCTGTAGTTCCTTCATCATAAAGTATATGACAATTTGGTAATGAAAAGAGGTATCTGGAGTGAGAAGCCATATATTTTATGGCTTAAAATAATTGCATAAATATAATGTAGTCCATAAATTCAAATATGCTGATAAAAGAAAAATCATCATTAGCAAGTAATAGTAATAAGAAGATCAAGATGAGATATCAGTTGCAACATAAGCAAAGGGAAAGTATAGACTTCATCTTGAGCAACAGTAAACTTCAAGAATATAGTTGTACGTAATGAAGGAGCTGCAGAGAAAGATTTATTCATTTGTTCACACGTGACTAACCTTTGCAAAAAAGTATGTGCCTATTTGACTGTTGTGTTTATAATCAATGCCATTTGAATTAGCATTCTCATCTGCAGGTTGATTATATCCATCTTTTGGCAGTGGAAATGATCTAGCCTCTTTTGGCTGGCTGTCCTCAATTATCTAACTCCAAAAAATCCAATTTAAGGTACAGGTTATTAATTTGATCAGCACCCAAAAAAAGGGTCAGAATATTATGCCACAAGCTAGTAATTATTCTTCCAATTTGAAAGAAAGAATCAGGCATTCAGGCTATATGGTGACTAACCTCAGTATATAGTTTCTCGAGAATAACAAGGACATGCTGATGATAGGATCTCTCAGCATCCACCTAGGGAACAAACGAGAAAAGAAAGAAAAGGTTTAGGGGAGCAGGATCTTCTCAATGTTCAGGAATACAAAAATTAACTAGAAAAAAAAAATCAACCAACATACTCAGTCAAGCAAACATTAGTTACTATCATAAAATTCAAATCAGTAATCACATATGCAAGAGATTACTTCCACAAGGAATCTAGCAATACCATTGTACGAAGGCTCTGGAGAGTCATCTGTTGCTGTTGTTCTTCGACAGACAACATAGCAGCGGTTGCTTCTCTACCAAGTGCCGCCAAGGTAGATTTAAGTTCTTTCAACCTTGTTTCTGCATTTTGAAGCCTCGCGGAACTCTCTGCAGAAACAGAAGAATTCCTCAACTTCGATCGACGCCTCAAAACTTCAGCAGCCTGATGAGAAGATATCTATGATAAATACCATGCAAAGCATACCACCATATGCATGCCATTGTGGGAGAAAATCATTACCTGGACTTCTACCTCTTGATGAAGTTTGTCATAGCGGTGAGTGAGGTGGCGTGCATCCTCCAAAGGAGCTCCTGTTATCTGTGCCCGCAGTGGCTCAGAGATCTATACAAAACCTGAAGCAGAATTAGCATAAAAATTGGGAGGTGGGGACATGATTGGAACTTGGAAGTCACCATTTTTTTATATAGAATGAAAGACAAAAACTTGGTATATAACTAACATACAACTGAAGATAAAAGACAAAAAAATTGTCTTGCAAGATAAATGGTAATTTAGTAATAATTCCAAAGAACTAGGTTTCCCTTAAGTAGCAGTAGCACTAGCAAGTAAACACTTTTCTTAACTTGACTCGGTGAATAGTTTGGAAGAACTAGGGCTTATTATTCCATATGAAGAAAAAAAAATCCTAATATAAATATGGAGAAGCACGTGAATGTTTCTACTGATTTGCTTTTGGTGAAGTTGAATTCCAGAAACCATGTGCATGTGTTGGTGTTGGTCTTGGTCAAAAATCATTGCAGCAAGGCTACCACCAATAAATAAGGTAGGTACAATGTTACACTAAAGAACATTAATTTGCACATATTAATATATCGTATGCTCCACTATAAAGCTATATTTCACAAAATGAACTCTTAAAGACTATGCTTGAGAGTATAAAGGAAATTCCCCAAAAGATTACCCGATCGCCTAAGATCCCGAGCAGAGTCTCCCTCTCATTTTCCATTGTATCATATGTGTTACCAAATTGAAGAGAAGCCCTTGCAAGGGGGTAACTACTACCAAGATTCTCAGTCCCATACTTACAGCAGTCCCTAGCCATCCTCCTCACTGAATTATAGAGAACAAAATATCAATTATCAACCTCAAGGCATAAACAAAAACAACATAGGCGCAAAAGGCCAAAAGCCAAATTCACCTATCGCCATTTGCTTGGAGCAAACAGAAATGAATCCTTCAATTGCACGAACAGTATGCCGCTGAAAATGCTGTGAGCATCGAGCAACACATTGGTTAAATACATAACCAAGCAAAGCTTCTTGAACCAATTAAATAAGATACGTGGAGTGAAAATATTGAAAAACACCTTAGCTGTCTTTGTAGAAGTGTATAACTTTTGAAGTTGCTGATGACATTCAATTTCGGATTCATCAGTCATGAGCGGTTCATTGCTAATTTGGCCCAACTGTCTAAGTATAGCCTGCAAAAAAAAAAAAAAAACACCATTTATGACAGAAGACCAAAGTCAAACAAACAAAACCACTAGACTGACAAAACATATAAAACCACTAGAAACACACAGAACCAACACTTTATGCATAAGGATCCCACCCCATCAGTTCAAACCAAACCAATAAAAATTAGCCTTTTTCTATAAAACCCCACTTAAAAAAAAATGAAGCTAAATTGATATTATGATCACAGGCTACAGAATCAGTTATAACCTAAACTTTAAATAGTAGCAGCACTCAATTGAGAAGTACCCCACAAAAAAAGTTTCCCATTTTTCATCTAAGAAGAAGAATATGAATGATGACCTGCTGTTGCCTGGCAACTTGCTCCCTCAATTTGCTTGCTTGCTTCCTTATAGCATCCATTCTTCTTCAACCCTTTTATTTATTTACAGTAAAAACAGTTACTTTTTTTGCAGTCCAAACAGAAAATGATAATAAAAACATAGTCTTTGTGTTGGGTTTTGAATTTGTTGAGGCAGAAAAGTAAGGCAGGGATGGGAAGGAGAGGATTGATTGATTGATTACTACCTTTACCTACCTGGCTGGCTGGGACTTTCTAGAGAGAGAAAGAGAAAGAGAGGATTCCAAATAGTTACTTAGAAGAGAACAGAAACAGAACACAGAAATTATGATAATAATTGAATTGAATGAATGAGTTGTGAGAATGAAAGTGAAAACTGAATCATGTTAAGAGAAAGAGGGGAGAGAAAATCTTGGGGGAGAAAAAGCGTCCTTTTTGGACTTTAACTGCACCGCACACTGGATACGACACGCGCTTGACTTATGGACATAAAGTGTAAATAAAATAAGCACAGAAAATATTTCTTGTTTTTATTTTTAATTGGAGAAATGAAACATAAAATGATAAAATAAAAATAAGATGTGGTTTTTATAAAAAAAATTTACTGCAAATGTGGATTTTATAACAAAAAATAAAAATATGATGTGAGTTTTTTATAACTAAAAAAAGAAACTAATTTTCCCTAATTGAACGTGAATATTTCAATTTAAACATTCTACGAAATGTTTTTCTCGTGACATGGTTAAATGGAGTAAAATAAGTAAATAAATTATATCAATAATAAAAAGTATATTACACGATTTTTTTTATTTCTTAGCCTTTAGCATATGTATTTAGTACGTACAATAGACGAATCGATATACAAATTACATTTTTAATAAGGAAATACATTTTTATATGCAGTACATAAAATAATTAAAAATATAATATACTATTTTTTTAAAAATATGATTAGGCATTAAAATTATTTTGAATGTGTGTGTGTATATATAAAGAATC